>JABCPU010000048.1:0-269527 GCA_016800925.1 Suillus spraguei | reverse complement strand
AAAGATACCAATGGGTTCCTTGGTCGTACCTACTTGGACTTTTTGTACCTATTCCGTTCTGGGTCGTTCACAGGTACTGGCCAAAGCTTCGTACTGATTATCTTTATACTCCGATTATCGCGTACGTTCAATGTTCCTTGAATTACTGACAGCATGCTCACATATTTCACAGCTATTTCATCGGATATCTTTGTGTTGGAATCAATTCATCTATTCTCTCCTACTTTACTATCGCATTCCTCTCGCAGTGGTGGCTACGTACGCGCTACCCCCGCTGGTTCGCTAAATACAACTACATCATCGGAGCTGGTGAGTGTTCTCGAACGTCATTGGGGACCCTGCACTAATCGAGTGATGTAGCCCTTGACGGAGGCACTCAAGTCATGGTTTTCATCCTCTCATTTGCGGTGCAAGGCGCTGGCGGCACCTCTCACCTGTTCACTCCATGGTGGGGTGCGAACCAAGGAGGTAATTACGACCACTGCCTGATGTTGAACTGAGATTAGTGACTATTGGGTGACTGTGGGACTTATTGCACGTACGTACCATCATTAAGTAGCTCAGCTCCACTGTTGTATGGCATACTGTATTTCGTTCATTACTCAGTAAGTGACTTGGTTCCATTGTTATATATAAGCATATTGATCATATAAGAGAATGTGCTGTATATATTCATGGTGCAGCGCTCTTTCCACGCCTTCAACTAAGTAGCTGAGACGAGGTGCACAGGAAAACACTTCATTAGATGCGTGCCACGGCCGCCTGTGGAAACACGAGGCCGCTAGGCTTCTATGTAAGCAAGTGTGAAACGCTGCACTGCCACTTATTATCCGATTTCGGTGTCCTTTTGGCGAGCCGCGCCACTTGTGCCGAATCATCAGTTTATTTTAATATTTATTTCGATTGAAATATTCATGGCTGCAGCTACATACAACGTTCCCTGCCCAGCACAAGCATTTCTCTGTCTTCAACGCTAACTTCCAGTAGGTATCTTGCTGCATCATTTTGTCGTAAACGGAGAACAAGGGAATTCGTAACCAAACAACAATAGTAACGGTCAGTACAATGGAACAATAAACAACACGCCTTGGACATGCAACTCATTTGTAGTGTCCTTTATTATGATATGCAGGTGAAAATCCAGACCCAGCAGGATCGACAGCCCGCTTATCTATCTTCACTTCTACCTCTACCACCACTGGTTGGTGCTTTCATTGTTTCTCATGTTCGCCCGTATCGCCAAGTTGCGATTCCTTCCACTTCTTCTTACATTCTCTTCATGGGCAGCTGCTAGCGATGACTCTCTGTGTGCGTCTTTACCTGCAACATTGTAATTGGAATATTCCTGATGATTTGTATAGTCACTTCTTCTGTGACATATTGCTCACCACCAGAGAGTCTCCTCATTCAGCAGTTTGACGTCGCATACTTTGCAAAGAATCAGTCCATATGGTTTAACATCTCCGCAGCAAGTGTCGTACGTGATTCTCTGCATTAGCGAAGCTTTACCTCATTTTTTTCAAGGATTCCAACGTCAATGTGACCGCCAACGTAATGCTGAACGTTTATGGAATGCACCCCGTGAACTTCACCATCAATTTATGCTCATTGTTCAGTGGTGCCCTGTGCCCATTACCGATGTATAACTTCACCGGTTCCGACTCGATCCCTCTCCCATCTTCCCTTGGTGTTTCCGACAAGATTCCTGACATCACTTTCCAAATTCCGGACCTTGAGGCATATGGTATGTTTTCGCTGCATCATACTAAACATTACGTTCATGTCTTGTTAGCGCAATTGACCCTCACGGAAGTGAACACTGGAGTCCTTAAGGCTTGTGTTCAGGCAACCCTTTCTAACGGCTGGTCAGCACATCAAGTTGCTGTGGAATGGGCAACTGGTGCACTCGCACTACTCGCACTTCTTTCCGCAGTTTACTACTCATTTACGCCAGACACCCTGGCACCTTTTCGCCTTTTCGATCTTCTCTATTTATATCAATGGACCGCATCAACGGCATTCCTGGATCTTAATTATTCCTCAGTCTATCAGGCATTTACAACCAACTTTGCATGGGCAATGGGTTTATTCCCCGCGTCCGCGACATCTCCCATTCAAATTTCCATCAACAACATGCGTCACCTTACCGGAGGCGACATGGCCGATACCACTGGAGGTTCTGCAGTAGCTCTCGTGAACCGCAAACTTAGCCCATACAATGCCATAGCTTCGTCAGCTTCTCTTGCCTCTTCCAATCAATATGCAGGCATCGGCATAGAGAAATTTTGGACGTCCTCTAATATGACTTCGGCCAATTATGTCTCGGGCATCTCAGTCGCCTCCGTTCAAGAACTCTCCGCTGGCGATGTACAACTTGTGACACCGTCATCTGCCAATGTTCTCCAGGCCGGTGTTCCTATATATGTCAACTTTATTGGCATTTCCACAGCTAACTCTTTTATGACCGTCTTCCTGGTCGTCTTGATGATTGCCGGACTATTGCTTGCGGTCCTCTCTGTCGGCTATTGTATCCTTGCCGCAACATCCCGGTATAGACGGCGGACAGAAGGGTGCGTTGCTGATTGGCGTTATCGATATCCTTCATTTGCCCGCGCCTGGCTGCTGCGTATCGTGAGTATGGCTCGGCTTCTATTTAATCATATTCGCTCACTCGTTGCCCTAGTGCCTGATCGTATTCACTCCAGTGGCAATATTTGCGTTCTATCAGTGGACGCTTAAGGATTCATGGCTATCTATATTCCTTTCAGTGATTTTATTCCTAGCGGTGGTCGGGTACATCCTATATTCTATCACCCTCGCACATCGCCTGGCTTTTCGTTCAACGCCCTCTGAACTGTATACGCAACCTGATTTCCTAGCTTCTTATGGTCCTCTGTACGCCATATACCGCTCGGAGCGATTTTACGCGACTACTCCCTTGATATTGGCTATTTTCGTGAAGGCTCTCTTTATTGCCTTTTCTCAAGCCAACGGTGTCGTGCAAGTCGTCGCAATCCTCGTTGTGGAATGTATGGTCCTTGCTTCTCTATTAGTCCTTCGGCCACACAAATCAAGAGGTGCTGATGTTCTCGCAACCTATCTGGCGATTACCAGAGTGCTTTGCACTGGCCTCATGATCGCTTTTTTGGAGAGCCTAAACCTGGGGGCAATACCCCGCGTTGTGATCGGCATCGTGATAGCTGTTATCATTTCAGTTGCGGTCATTGTTATGTTTATCAACACGCTCGTGAACATGGGCATCATGAGGCTTGTCCCGGCACGTTATAGACGGCGCCCGGGTGCTACACCTGGTGGTTTGGATGCGGAAAAGGGGGCCGGAATTGATGAGAAAGACTGCCGGCCGCGGAATCCTACGCCAGAGCGGAACATTCCCTTGGATCCTGATGTCAACCAACCATATCCTGGCAGTCCTTCCCAGACTGTGACGGACGATCACAGTCTCTATTCAGAAGAGTCGGGGTCTACAACCTTGGGTTCACTGATCCCACGGCGGTGGTCAATGCAACAATCTCAAACCCAAAATCACTCGCGATCTAACTCTCAATCACAGTACTCGCCGAGTCAATCAAATTATTCACCCTCCCGGTCCAATTGTATTTCAGATGCATCATCACCGCGGCAGTCCGTACCGCCTTCATCGCTACGTACGCAATCACCATCACATAGCAGACAGCCCACTATAGACGAACACTCTTCATTTCCGTAGACGTTCCATTTTTTCCCCTCAAATCACGTTCTATAGAGTTAAAGCACTTTCGCCTTCCCGCATTGCATGCATCATTTTTTATATCATTTCACTCGCATTCACTCTCACTCATTTGGACAATTCCAGTAACGCATGTAGATAGTTCTCCATGATATGGATATGATGTGACACGTTCCTTATCCTTTTTTAATGTTACTTTTGTTATAGGGTGAATTGGTCTCTTAAGTAATATATTTGTAATTTAGTCTCTGGACTCATCACTGAAAAACGACAACTCTGCCGTAGCAGTTTCCCGTTCAAAGCTCCTTTCCTGCAAAGTTCGATCACACGAATGGTGATCGATCTCTGTTCTCCATTCACCTATGTAGGTAAGCTCCGAGTTGAACATATATATCTGCTAAGACGTTTATCAACTTACGAAGCCGTCAAGTTACATACACTTTGAGTAGAACAATTGCAATTGGAGCCTGCTTGGGAACTTGTCGAAATCTCGAGTGAACTAGAACTTGATACTTACACTGCACCAAGTCACGGTGGAGCGCTGTTTCACATTGTGCAAAAGTCACTTGGTAAAAAATGCGCACTTTCCTCCCATGACGCCGATACCCAAGGCTATGACGTTATGACCAATGAGCTTCGAAGTGCGCTGGGTGGGATGTGGCTGAGGAAGGCTGGCATGATCCACATATCCATATCCTGTGCTCAACTGTGCAACTAACTATGTACCTCCTTCGTCGTGGGATCAAGCGCGTGTTCGACTTCCCTTAGGCACATGAAAGTACAGGGCGCGTTGCCTTGGATAAACTCCAGACGCAAAGTTCACAGAAAGGTCACTTTATCCCGTAAATGCTCACCTGATAAAGCACCTACTATGCCCTTATAATTAGTCCCACGGTGTGCCGCGTGTTCTTTCCTGAAAGACTGACACGACCGTTGGTTATAATAGCCCCTGTCAAGTGTTGTATCACATGGTCCATGTATAGAGTTGAACCAGTGCTCCAGTGAGCAATTTATTCACAGCGAGTTCTTATAGAACATACTTTCCTGGCACCAAGTTTCAAGCGTCCGTTGCGCGTGCTTGTTCGGGGTTTGAGTTAGTTTTGAATGGACCACGTGACTTACGTACAAGTTTTGTATTGCAATAAACGTTGTTTACAGTTCACCGCGACACAACAACGATGAGTTCAAAAAATTCATTGAAAAAAGCCGCGAAAGCGAAGATCCCTGATAGAAATTTGAGGGTAACCGATTTTTTTACCCCGAGATCAGCCCAAGCACCGCTGAGTTCCTCGGTTGTGTCGTCTCAGTCTGGTCCAGTCGCGTTGGCCACACGTTCGCGTCAAAGCGACGCTTCAAAATCATCAGCTGAGACATCTGTCGCAGTCTCTAACAAACAGACCATGACTATACTCTCGGCTTCACGCACATCCACTTCTAGTGGTTCTAGTACTCTACTTTCTCCACCCTACACAGCATCTAGAACCCGTTCTTCTACTTGTCAAACACCCACAGGTCCTACTATGCCATCGCCTCGTATTACACGCAGCAGTGCAGCACAGAACACCTCTAGGAGGGCCTCTCAGAAGCGTCCTCGTTCCCCACACCAGTGTCTCAGTCCTTCTCACCTCCTGAGCGCGTCTTCGCCTGCCAAGGCCAGGTTGCCTCATAAGCGCAAGAAGAAATTTGAGAGCGACTCCGAGAGCGAGCGTCCAAGCGGTGTCATCTATGTCCAGAAACCAGGCTCTCCATCGAAACCATCCATACTCGCCCCTCCTCTCACAGGGCCTCACACTCCTTCATCCAGTAAGCATCTCATATACAGTAGCCAATCTGACGAGATGGAACTCGTCATCACTGTACTAGACACCCGTGCCCTCAGTCAAGTTAATGAACAAGTTCACAAATGGCGCCAAACCGCTTTGGCATCACCATCTTCGTCTGTCATTAATGACAGCAGCTCCTGTGACTTAGTTGCAACGGACGCAGGCCTGCCAGTACACGTTACTTTCCCATTAAATGATGACGCGCGCTTGCTATCTGCAATCTCCTTACCTATTGTACCTCCTGAGACGCCCCTTCAACCCTCTGCTTCACTGCCTTCCCCGCCTGACACTGCAGGTGCCTTGCCACTTCCCGCCACACCCGCATCTAATAAATCAGGCAAAGCTGCGCAGCTCATTGCAAGTATCAAAGCAAAAGCATTTGCCGAAAGTCCCCTAAGTGACGAGGAGAAAAACTACAAGTTCCGCGAGCTCGATGAGAGCAGCGACGATGACCTTGAAAACATGTCCCTCCTTCCCGACAAGAATGGAAAGGGCAAGAGGTCTGTCTTATTCCATACACTTCAATGTACCATATTTTGAATCCGAATTCTCTGTAGCTCACATCTTCCTGTTCTGAATGGTATGGATGGTGTGTGCGACTTGCCGCTATTAAGTGCCCCATCTTCGATACCCAAACCCTCTACCTCCTACAATCTCCGTAACCACCGTTCTCCCTCTGCCTCCCCCACGCGCCCCCCTGTTAATTCCCACAAGATGTCCCGAACCCAAGTACACACCCGTTCTGGCCGTACAAGTAAGCCTGCGCCGGCCCTACGTCTTTCTACCATCGTCGTCACCAAGAATGTACCTGGACCCTCAAAGCTCAAGAAGTCCTTCAACCCCCTTGAGGCGCTCCTTTGCGAGAAAAAGGCTGCGGAGAAGCGCGGGAACGGCAGTGCTGCATTCCTGCGCGCTGAGGACGCTTTACAGGCCCACATCTCTTCGGATGCGGATCTGGAAAGGGATTTAAACTTGGCAGATGAGGGTGCTGCGTGGCAGGCCATTCAAGAACACGCTCAACGAAAATCGAGTAGTCCCAAGCTTGAATTACTGGAAGATGATGTATTCATGGGCAAGCGTGAGACTGATTTTTTTGGTCGCGAGGTAGGTGAAAAGATCGAAAAGATCCTCGTCAGCGACAAGAACAGCGAGAGCAAAAGGCCGAAAGAAAAGGTTGTGGGTGTGCCGCTCTGGCAGGAGGGCGCGGGTGATGATGGAATGATTGTTGATGAAGAAAAGTATAATGTGAGCTTCGGAGATGCCAGCAACCATCCCGTATTGGCACTTTTGCAGCACTTGGGTGGGATCGGAGGTACGTGTGTATATCGAAACGGGACTGGGAGACTCATTTTGGGTAGCTGCTGATCAACTAGCTTTGACTCTATCTTCAGGAGTGCTCAGCGCTCTGGGTCCGGAGGAGAAATCTATTGTTGTCTCTCCTCTTTTTGCGCTAGGTACGTATCACTACTCATCGAATGATTCATGATTTTGTTTACTCACTTTTGCGTTTCTAGCCATCAGCCTTACTGAGTCCCACCTATCTGGGGTAGCATTCAGTGCTTTGCATGGCTTGTGGAATGCAACATCCTACACTTCTAAATCTGCGCTTCGTTTTACCGACATCGCTTCTGCACTCGTTAACCTTGGTGCAAGCCGCCACGTGGCAGAAGACCTCTGCTGGACTATCCGCGAGGATGTACACCCGTTACATATCACCACTGAAACCCGTTTGCGTGTTTTGAGTAAGCTGGTGACGTTAGTTGGCATTGCTGGTCGGTAGGTATCCATCATTTTTTCATAGTCAGAAACGTACTCACGTTCGATGAATCACAGAACGGAAAATCTTGTGGCAGGAGATATCCCGGACGTGCTATTGAGCCTCGTGCTTATTGGCCTTGACAGAACCACTTCCAATGAGCTGAGGGCCAACTTACATCTCGCCATTGACAGCATTTGCTGGTCCGTCAATACGTCGACTGTGAGTTCGCATTCACAAAGTTCAGTCCATCATTCGTCTGAGCATCTTGTAGCACCTTTCCATCCATCAACGATCTCTTAGTCATGCATCTACACTTTCGCCAGCCAATAAAGCACATTTTGTTTCGTTCTTCAGCAGCGGTAGTGGCCGTACTCGTCACATCGCACAATGGCTAGCATATGCGTTGTTCCTTCCCAACAGTAGGCCCTCTGTATGTACCTCTCATACCATGTTTGGGTTTTGTTTTATTGACCGACGTGAACCATAGGATGCACTCCCTCCGCTCGACCCGCTCATTCTTCTGCTTTCACCTGGACCTGGCTCTGATGAGCCCTTCGACGTGACAAGCGCAAACACGGACTTTGAGGACCTCGGGCATTATTTCGCTATTATCAGTGTCGCGCTCGCAAATATTGAGGCCTACGTCCACGAAGAGAACCAAACGCTTTCTCGCCAATTATCGATAGATGACAGCCCCCGGAAGAGTCAGAAGCTGCTTGCTCCCCTCGAACTACTCCTGCGGGTGTTAGAGGTCATGCAGGGGCGTATTGGTGAGCATCCTTTGTGTGCAGTCAGTCTCATGCGGTATTGATAGTGGTTTGATGCAGTGGACACCCGCGCGGCGCACCTAGATCGCTCACGCACAAAGGCAGAAATACATCGCCTTCAGATGCGCATTTATTATCAACGCCAGGCGCTCAAGCCTGCCGTAGGGTGGACAAAGACGGCCACCATTCAGCATTACTTTGGCCCCAAGTAGCCTCCAAAGCGTGCCTAGGTCATGCATTTTAAACCTACTTTTCTCTTTGTTATCTTTTCAATGTTTTATGCATGCCTCGTTTTTTTGCCATGTGTGGAATGTTAAACTTATTCTATACGTACCCACTTCTTAGCTTCTGCACGTTTTGTCATTATGTTTTCCGCTCAGATGATGCTTTCTTTTAACTGTATGAGCTCCTGACAATGCTACCCCCTGACTATTCTCCTGCTGCAGTAACATATTATGTCCATTATAGCATACCTATTCTAGATGAATCTGCTGTCAACCAGCTTTAAATCGTGTATGCTCTATAGAGTCTGCATCCCTTATCTTCCTTCGTATCTGTAGTTTGCTCTTAATGCGTTTTGGTTTTGGTGTGACATGTCAATTGCTTGATCCTTTATCGTATGGGTAGTGAATGTACATGCAATCAATACCATGGCTGTATCCACCGCCTTTTCCATAACGTATGAACCTTATTCATCCGAGCCTAATGAGCTCCCAACCCGTCCGAACCCCTTCTTAGCAGCTAGTCGTGGGTCCACATACAGGTCATCCGAGTCATCGTTGAGGTCAAGCTCAATATCCCATACTGGCGACGGCTCACGTGGTGGGGGCCCAGAAGATGCGGTGGGCGGAGGACTGTCGAGGTCGAGTTCTATATCCCATACTGGGCTTGGGCTGCGTTGGGCTAGTTCTTTTCCTTTTCCTTTGCCCCTGACCCCGGCTACGGGCTCCAATATCGCTTTCGAACCTGGGACAGCCTCACGTTCTGCCACCTCCAAAACTTTTTCTCCATTGGAGGTAGACACGACCTCATCGCCAGCATCCCGTGGGACTTGCGAGCCCACAGAAAATACAGCACTGGTGGCACGATTGCGAAATGGTTTGTCGAAGGCGTCTTTGATGCGACGGACTTTCACGGGGCCAAAGCCTGGCAAGGTCTGGAGGCGATCAGAAGGAGCGCGAGCTATGTCGGCGAAGCTCTGCCTCGTTAGCTAAGTATATTTCAAATCTAAATAGTGTGAAGATGGCATACCCCAAGTGACGAGCGCAATGTCTCGACGTCGGTTTTGTTCACTTTATTGATACTGGTAAGCGCAGTGCGGAGAATTGCATCGTAGTCCTTATCCACACGCTCCTTGATGAGATCTGGTGGTTTGTGTTCAAACTGCTTAAGCGTAGAGATGTACTGCCCTGCTTCTTCGATACTGCAAAGTGAGGTATTCAGCTGTCTAATTAATTAAGAGAGGCGTAAACGAATACCTCCATGCGACGATGATGGTGATGTTATTAATGATACAGACCTACATGGATTGCCGTGAAGCTGAGAATTGGTGATCATGGAAGGGGCAGACCTTGGTAAGCTCTCGGATTGGTTCCTGATGCTCGCTCTGCGAGTGAAGGAATTTAGAGAGCTCTGTATAGGAGCTCGAGAGCTACTTACAACATCACACATGATAAGCAAAATCCTGAGATTATATGCATGCCCAAGTTTTTCTATACGAGTATGAATGTACTCTGGGTGTAGGCGGTGATATTTCAGACTTCATTCCGATGTCAAGGATGGACTTTAATTATAAGCAACGCTAGACAGAACTCACCTGAGGAAGAGTACACCGGAAGTACGCCCCACTTGGAAGTCGGGGACAATATCGCCAAATTCTTTGCCAACATTGCGAATGCACTCAAGAACGGGATTCAAGCGCTGAGGTTGCTTACATAAAATTGAGTCAAGAGAATTGAGATGGGCACTGACCTGGTTGGGATTTATGATGATATTGTTACCTGTGCCAGGTTGTACTACGGGAGGTTTGGCTTTTTGAGCTGCAGCCCCTACTGCTGCTGACACGCTCGTCATAAGAAGGATTAGTAATCAACGATCAGGACCTGTCAATAATAAACCGATAACGGGCCGTGACATACAAAAGTTGACGCGTGCTCCCTTCGAATTCTCGTCCGTATGATCATTGACAAGGACCGACAGTAATTTCCCAGCTAAACTTATTTCGCTATCATCCACCGCAGCATATAAGAACCAGCATATATCATTACGCGGCTCTTGTTCTTCTCCTTGTTCAGAATGGACAAGCTACCTCCATACTTCGAGTCCCCGCCAGTCAACCTTCCGCGATTGGCAAGATGGAAGCCGAAGCATGGAATGGCACCAATAGCACTCATGTTGTGTCTCATATCCGTAGCGAGCTTACTTTTATCTCTATCACAGCTCGCGTTACTAGGAAAACAGTCCGTCCAGCTCCCCCTCCATGCTGAGCAGATACTGCAGAGATGCAATATGCTACACGCAAAGCCTGGCCCACCTTCTGACTTTCATCAACGCACTACGTCTGACCGTTTCGTCGAAGGAACTCCCGCAACTCTCATTAGAAATGCATCCATTTGGACTGGAGATCAGGAGATCACGCAGGGGGATATCTTGCTCGACAAGGGTATTATCAGATTTGTTGGACATGCAAGTCCAAGTATGTTCAACAAGTTCAAGGATTTGGTCACATGGGATGCAGGTGGAAGTTGGGTCACACCTGGGTACGCGCGCACATGATCAAACTTCTTTTGCTCTTCTATAATCCTACACTCAGGATAGTCGACCTTCATTCTCACCTGGGCGTCGACAGTGCCCCAACTCTAAATGGCGCAGATGATGGCAATTCATGGAAGGGTAATACATTGTCTCTTGTCGCAATAATGCATGATGATCCATCTTTTTCGCAGGACCTATCTTACCCTGGCTCCGCAGTCTTGATGGGCTCAATACCCATGACGATGCCTACAGACTCAGCATATCCGGTGGTGTGACCACCGCAAATGTCCTCCCTGGCTCTGCTAATGCCATTGGTGCGGTTACCTGAATTCCTGTACGGTGATATTAACGCCTCCTACAGGTGGCCAGGCCTTTGTAATCAAGCTTCGTCCCACTGCAGAACGCTCTCCCTCATCTATGCTTCTCGAACCACCCTATACTCTCAATGGCACGCATGTTGATCCAACCTTGCCTCCAAGATGGAGACAGATGAAGTGCCTCTCATTTTCTTTCTTGAAGTTCATGTACTCATCCATTTTAATCACAGACACGCATGCGGCGAGAATCCCAGTAAGCCTTCATTCTTCCTTATTTCACATATCCTTCTCAAACACGAATTTAAGGTCGTGTATATGGTAACACACGTATGGACACTTTCTGGGCTTTTCGACAAGCGTGTGTTCTACAGCTTCTGAAGTTTCTTGGCTTCCCTCATGACAACACCACAGATATGACACTGCTCGGCAGATCAAAGAGCAACAGGACGCATATTGCACTCGTGCGCTGGCAGGTGAATGGGAAGACCTTGGCGAGTTCCCTGAAAACCTGCAGTGGGAAGCGCTTGTCGATGTATTGCGCGGACGTGTCAAGGTATGTTTCAGTATCTTCTGTTGTGTAAGAGGATATCGTAATATCTCTCTCCTTGAAATAAGATTCATACGCATTGCTATGAAGCAGTGGATCTGGATGACTTTGTCCGTGTGCGTAACGTCGAAGTGATTGTTTTATGCTATAGGTTTCTGACGAGGTTTGAACAATAGCTTACCAACGAATTCCGATTCCCGATCGCCGCATTCCACCATGCTCATGAGACATATCTCGTACCAGGAATCCTCAAGCAGGCGTATGGTATAGTGATATCGCTTTGCTGACCTCTTATTATATTGATGTATTCTGTAGGCCACGCCCCTGCGGCAGCCTTGTTCGCTACGAATGCCCGGTACAAGCGTGAGGCATACCGCGGGTCGGAATTCGCTCCGCGTATTCTAGCTGAGAACGGTATCGACGTCGTGATGAAGGTCTGCACATTTACGTTCCCTGCTGACTCCTATGCTAATTTGATATATCGCGCAGAGTGATCATCCTGTCCTTAACTCTCGCTTCTTGTTATACGAAGCCCAGCAAGCGTACATGTACGGCCTTCCGGCGAACCTTGCTCTTGCAGCTGTCACGTCGACGCCTGCGCGCGTCATGGGGCAAGACCATCGGATTGGATTTGTTCGTGAAGGTTAGCTACCATCTTTTCAAAATCAGACACACGCTGACATATTTCCAATACCAGGATACGACGCTGGTCAGTCCGCTCGCTGCATCTCTGCCGTGAATCGTGACTAATTCTAACCACCACCCAGATCTTGTCGTATGGGATAGTCACCCGCTCGCACTAGGTACAACGCCACAACAAGTCTGGATTGACGGCATCCCCCAACTTTCTGAGCCTGCCATTGCCTTCAAACCTGCATCATTCCAACAGGTCCCGCGCACACCAAACTTCGATCTCGAGGCTGCCGCGGCCATCAAGTATGAAGGACTTCCACCCCTGATGCCGAAGAAGGCAAAAGATTTAGTGGTGTTTGCGAATATAAACAGCATGTTTATCCCCGATGGAATGGGTAGTGTAATGAGTGTAGCTGATATAGGAGAGGGGAGTGTGGTAGCCCTCAGGAAGGGTGTGATACGATGCTGGGGTGCTGCAGCAGCTTGTGCGAGCGAATTTGCCTCAGAAGATGCCGAATGGATCGACCTCGAGGGCGGGTCTATCGCGTGCGTTGTCACTGACTTTCAGCCCTATCCATTTTAACACGATTTACGTAGTCCTGGCCTTATTTCTTATGGCTCGCCACTTGGTTTGGAAGAGATTCAGGGCGAGAGCTCCACGCACGATGGCACTGTTTTCGACCCTCTCACCGGCTCTATCCCAACCGTTCTCGCAGGGAGCGAACTCATTAAGGCTTCGGATGGTCTCCAGTTCTATGGACGCGATACGCTGTAAGCCGCCTATCGAATTGCCGCTGTTTCTGCTCTAGCTCACATTTACGCTAAAGCCTCGCCTACCGCGCAGGCGTCACTACAGGCGTCACTGCGCCAAGCTCAAATGGGCTTATTGCAGGGCTAAGTACGGCATTCAACACTGGTGCAGCACACAGACTCGAGAACGGGGCTGTCGTTCAAGATGTCGCAGCACTGCATGTGCAAATTGGTCACTCGAACCAAGGACCGAGTGTCAGCACACAAATCGCAGCGCTAAGGAATATACTGCTGGGTGACAAGAGTAGCACCATGTTTGCTGAGGTTGCAAAGGTATATCTCCATCTGTCTTTCTATGTGTTATAATGTATCTTAATGTATAACTCATAGGGCGCTATACCCCTAGTTGTGCAGGTCCAGAACGCTGACATCATTGCCTCGCTTATTGAGCTGAAGAAAGAGATCCATACGCGCACCGGGACTAATATTCAGCTCACTATTTCAGGTGCTGTCGAGGCCCATCTTCTTGCCAAGGAACTTGGTGAGGCGGGCGTCGGTGTCATCCTTACACCGTCCCGTCCCTTCCCTGATAACTGGGAGTCAAAGAGGATGTCAGTGATCATCCATTGAATTGTGTCAACAAACTCATTATCTACCAGATTGCCTGGTCCGCCATTGACCAATGAGAGTGCTATTACCACCCTCCTAGCTCATGGTGTAACTGTTGGTATCGGTATCGTAGAGCAGTGGAGTGCTCGTCACACGCGTTTCGATGTGGCATGGGTGTGTAGATTTTCTTTCTTCAAGACTCCAGCTCATCGTATGGCTATTAGGCTGCTCTTGAGAGCTTTGACAGGATCTCGAAGGAACAAGCTCTCGCACTTGCATCAGTCAATCTTGAGAAGCTGTTGGGAGTCAAGCCCTCTGGAGGGCTCGGCGATATGGTCGCAACTCGTGGCGGCACAGTTCTCGACTCCGAAGCGAAAGTCGTTGGCATCATCTCATCTCGCAGAGGTATCGTAGACCTAATTTAGATAGAGATAGCAGCAGGACAGCATTCGAGATAGCAATACACGGTAAGGAGGATACCACGAAGCGCAGCGTGAAGCGACTTTGATAATTATGCAAAGTGCTTATTGCGGCTTTCCTACGAGAGACTGTTTGATATGGTCCTGAATCAAAGGGAGCCCTTTCATAATGAGCTTGATGGGTTTGCTCTCCTCTATGTTGATTGGATCAGATCTCAGCGTGGTCGCTTCTAAGAGACACGAACCGATCTGAAGGACTCTGCCATGTCTCTTGAGAATCCTTGCTTCGGGAGCAAATGCTGGATGTTCTGGATGAACAATTACAACCGAGTTCTTTGTGGCATATGATGAGATATGTGAACTGTAACGAAACACGATGCAAACCTTGGAATACCATGCTCGGAGCTCATCTGCATCCTTGGGTATTAACGGAATGTTCATGTTCCCCACAACCTGTATCACCGTATTGACGTAGCGAATCATGCCGACCGCTGTAGAAGATGTGAGCAGTCTTAAGTATGCTTCAAGAACAAGAAACGCACGACGGCTTTCTATGAGCTCCATGAGTGCATGACATCCGGGGCCATGTCCAATGAAGATTATATTTTTCGCTCCCGAAAGCCTGAATAAAACTTAGCTTTTAGAGCTAGGAAATTCATAGAGATCGCCAACTGTATATAGTTATCCCATAGATATGTAAGAACGTCCCGTGACCACGACTCTACGTGCTTGTGGCCGCGCTAACAGGCCATAAGGGTCAATACTACAACACGATCACTAGTATACGTACCGGCAGAGGTGAGGCAAATGGTCTCGGGAAAACATTAACATCGAGCAAGCCATATTTTTCCTTCGTAACCCATGAAATGAGTTCCTTTGAAAAATCGATCTGGGACATGTCAGCATGAGTTGGATAAATGTGGTGTCAATGATGGGCAGCTGACTAGGTAAGAGTTCTCCATCTGCACATCGCACGTAGGCTTTCCATCTAGTTCTATGCGCAGATTTCCGCTGTAATAAAGTCAGCGATGAACAACGAGACCACTCGAGGGATGTTCACAATTCATGGACAAATACAATAATTGTAGGATTTTCTAGAAAGTCGTTCCTGCGATTTGCTCAGTCTAACAAAGTAGTAACAAATTAGACTACGCACGTGCACATAACTTGAGAGCCAAAACGCTCTTCAAACATCTTGGTCATTAATGGAACTTGGAGCATTTGGTATTGTGTGTAGAGAAAGTGCTGTCTGTGACCCTTAAGAATTTCTGCAAGGAATCCATGAAACGCGAGATACACAACGCGGAAGGAAATGCTTACCTGGGATTGAGAATGATATTTCATCGACTTCTGTAAGTAAGTTGGTATGAGCATTCAACTGTTTCCCGGTTTGTATGGGGAGATAGACCTTCGCGTGGTTCACAGGCCTTGGGGTTCACGCACTTCCAGTATTTGCTCTGTTCCATAGCGACTTGCCAAACCGTTTCTGTCCCTGCCTCAGACGCAACCATAGGGGGGAGTTCAGGAGGGGCCTCGCCGAGAAGTACACGAGCAACTGCGAGAGAAGAATTAGATATTGAATCAAGGTTATAGCCACCCTGTAGAAATTGGAATCGAAAACTCAGAATGTCACGGATTAAGCTACGTCATCAATAAACCTACCTCTAAGGCAACGACTAAATTTCCACCGGCGAGCCCCGATAACATATGTGTCATGTGTGCGTATCCTGCTGGAGAAACTAAACATTCACCAAGATCATCCCCAACAGCAGCATCAAAGCCAGCAGAGACTTCACATCGTTAGCCCGCGGGTGGAAGGAAAAATACAAGAACACACTGATCACTAGGTCTGGAGCAAATTCCATTCCTATTGGCATCACAATTTGTTGGAATGCGTGGATATAATCCGCATCCGTCATGCCCTTCTTTGGCCAAGGTATATTGACAGAGCTGTAGTCATCAATCTCTGCGAAGCTGAACGGGTGTTCACTTACTAGCCGAGACCAGCCCCTTCACCACAAGACTCCATGCTACCAAATGGTCCACACGGGTAAAATTGCCCCCGCTCATAGCGATGCAATGAGATGTACAAAACAGAAGGGTCATCATTGAAAGCACGCTGTGTTCCATTGCCTACGCAGATATTTGTATGATGAAAATTATTTAGTGATTGACATACCATGATGTACATCCCTTCATAAAAAGTGAGAATACGAATAAAAGAAAAATCGTGAAGACCTACCAGTCGAGTATCAAAATCTTTCTGACTGGAGTCAGAAATTGTGTGACCTTTGCAGCGACAGCAACATTGTTGAAAAAACAAAAACCCATATGCTCCTCAGGCTCAGCATGGTGCCCGGGGGGTCGTACTATTGCAAAGGTCTTCTTCAGCTCACCACGAGCCACAGCGAGACAGGCCTCAATCACGCCTCCACAACTCAAGCGCGCAGCCCGGGTAGTACCGCTGGTAACGTACAGAGATAGGGACTCATAATAAGCTTCTGATTCAAAAATTTCGGACGGTGTCATTGCTGAAGCAAGTGAATTCTCGAAGTAAGCAATGTATCTTATGCGTGAAACACTAGTGCGGATATGATTTACGAGCCGCCACTCACATTGAATCGCAAGCACCTTGTACCAATGTTCTTGAGAATGGACAAGAAGGGCTTCATCTCGTTTTACAGGCCGAATCGGAATTTGTTTCATTTTCTGCAATAAATTCGCGTCGCGAATTGCCGTTCGAATTCTTGATATTCGCTCTGGTTGTTCCGGATGCTCCCCAGTTGCCGATGAATGGAGCATCATGTCCTGAGAATAGACATAACCGACCGTGAAATGCGGCAGACGGTGCGGCACGGAGGAGGCGCGCTGAACAGGACTTGATGAACGTCGAATGGATACTTGATTTTGTTGGTATTCTTCTCCATCCACGTCCATTGATGTTCCTGCAACTTGTCCATTCATGGTGAGCTCAGTGCCAGCCGCGCTCGATAGAGCTCGGAGACTTGTTTGAAAGAAGAATGAGGGAGATAAAATCACTGTAGATCCAAAACCTTAGTTTATGGACAAGGAGGGCAAGTGAACAAAGCGAGACCAAACACCGGTGAGCCTACCGGTAACCAAAAACTTAGCTACTATAACGCCCAGGCCGGGCTATGCATGTGCACCGCTAACTTGATTTTCCTCAGGACTAAGCTACAAAGCGCTGAGGGCACAGGTGAGATTCTTTTTGGCTTAGATGTCACCATGGCGATTACGAACGGCCGAGTTAAACTTACTACAGTTTCGACTCCGAGCCCTTGCACAGACTCATCTGTTGAGTTCACTGATGAATTAAGTCCTGACTAGTGGGTTACTGCCACGACTTAACACCCTTCAAGGTCAGTGCTGTGCTTCATTTTCACTCTTCCCCGTACATCATCACTTATTTACTTATAACGTGCTTTCTCAGATCTTGCTAGAGCTGGCATCTACTTTTTCTTAACGAACGACTTTCATTACCCACCGAGTCACATAGGCTTCATTGGCGACATGGCCTTCAGCCTCAAAAACTACCTGCTGTATTCCCCATATTTTTGTTTCTGCATACCTGTGCGATTTGGATTCGTGCTATTAACTTGTCTGTCCTTCTTGTTTTCGGGCGTGCTATCGGTTTTGGTGTGGTTTGAACTGTCTCGTATGTGTGATTAGGTTTGTCACATTATCATGTATAACACTAATCATCATGATATTAGATTCATATTCACTGACTAGTAAGGAGAAATATTCCTTTTGGGCCGTGGGTATCGTCGAAACCATATTGCTTGTTGTATCCATCATTGGGTGCGTGTCATATATATTCATACTCTGGATCGATTCTTACTCGCTGGTGGCCTTCACATAGATTTATCGGCGCAGTTGCACGCAAGCAACGATTTGTCGGGATCTACGCGTACTTCGTCTATATCCATCTTCTCCTCAATGTCATTGTCGGCATCTACTTCCTCGTCACTATCCGCCAGAGCGACCGAGAACAATTAGTTAACGAATGCGACTATGTGCTTGCCGACAATCCATCTGAATCTAACTGTCAGGACCTCCAGAATGTCTCAACATACGTTTTCATCGCTGTGGTATCACTTGTTTTGCTTCTTGAATTATGTACGTTCAATACATGTTCCTCTGCTCAATAAGTACTGATGAGTGTCCATCGTCATTTTAGACGGTGCTCTCATCGCCACCCGTTATCTGAACACACTCACCAAGCAGAAGAAGGTGGAACACAGTCGCAGATTGGGATTATACCATTCAGTTGCTAATATATCTCCCGGTCATTCTCGCGCTCCAAGCGGCATGTCTGATGATATAGAATTGCTTCATCCTCGAGACAGTTCTGGAACTATTTTTTCGTCGCTTGGTGGCCCGTCTGATTATGGTGACGATGTTTTCGATATAACTCATCCACCTGCAAGCTTGGGATCTGTTCCGGTACATCACCCCGACATGCTTTCCCATAAGCAACAGCCATCACAGTCGTCAAGCATTCCCACTGATGATCGTCAACGGCTATCTCACTCAAGCACATACCCTTCACCCAGTGCTTCTCCTTCGCGAAGCTTCCGTGCACTTCCCCCTCGTCCCTCGAGTAGTGTGGTTACTGAAATACCAGTGACACATACATCACCCCAAGTTTCGGATCGAACGCCAGGTACTACGACAACCTCTGACTCCCCGTCGAGCTTTTCGTACGAGAGCCGTGATCCATCCACACATCTGAATGATGACGTTGATCGACAATCAACGTATTCTATTTCCACAAGCGCACATGCGGCATTAATGGATCATGCTTCGGTGATGTGGCCAAGATTCCTTTCACCATCTACTAGTAGTGTTCCTCCAGTTCCAGAGTTACCACCATATCGTCAGTCTGAGAGCTAGTATGGACTCGATGGAATAATTACTCAATCTGCTTGGACTTTTATTATTAATGTTTTTTATCGCTACGATACGCTAGTTTTGTTCTGTTGCATTTCGACGTATGGACTCTTTAGGCCAATGTAGATCGGACAGAGTCTCCGCCTGCTGTTTTGAGGCTGTTGGACAACAGGTCCAAACACCGACCTTGATCATTGCAGTGACCTCCCGGAGACCGACAGTACTTGGTAGGGACGAATATAACGACTATATCTACACAGCAAGACATACTAGATGACATGCACAAGCGTTATGACGCCCAGTACCAGCACATCATCGACTCCGTACGTTCCCGTCTTTCTGAACGTCATGCATAAAACTCACGCTGGGTCATGCAGTTGCATGACCTATTGTTCCAATTGCATGCTGTCTCCTTCTTCCTCGCGCCCTCACTCGTGCCACTGGTTACCAGAGCCATGTGTTGTCAATTCCTATGCTACAAGCCGAGGGAGATCGACCCTAAAGTCTCCCTGCGATCATGGTTCCTGCTCACTTTCTTCCTCAATTTCCCAAGCTTCTGGTTACATGCACGGGAAAGCACGGTTGAGGGGCGGACGGTCGTACTGGATTTCGTTGGAATGGGTGCGTTCATTATTCTACCAGTTTTCATGAAAACGAAAACAATGACCTCACAGAGTATGCACCCTCTAAAATGCACCTCCTTCTGCTTGACGTCCTCATCTTGGGTTTCCTATTATTGTTGGAAACGCTCACGTACGAGAAGTCGCTACAGCAGTCATCATCTATCACCTCCGAGGTTCTCCTTCAGCATCCTGTCGTCCCCACACTGCCACTTTCATACTCGATCGAGAATGAACAACCGAAACCTTCCCGTACTGAACGAACATATATAGTAGACCTGCGCCTCGCGCCCCTGATAAACCGCATACGACAGCCGGCTCCAGAGGTAGTAGAGCAGCCTATCGAGGCACTTCCACTTCCTAATACCACCAACATCCCCGTGATACCCCTCCGTATTCAGGCATTCATGAGGACGAGAGTACGTCCATCACAGCCCGAACATGGTTCCACAGCTTCAAATGGACAGGAACAAACTGAGACGGAGCAGAGGTTACCAGGGAGCATGGGAATTGAGGACCTCGACTAGTTTAGTTGCATGTATTTTAATAGCATGACTTTCCAAAAGGACCCAAATCTATATAATCTCCTGAACGTCTATCTTTGCAGGTATTTAACTAGACATCACCATTTGCGTTTCACCTTGAGAAATAAACAGCGTCAGAAAATACTTCTTTTATCGTCATGAGGAAGACATACAGCTTCACGCAAACACTGCCCGAACTTTTCAAATTCCTGTTTGCAAGAATCTTTGCGAACATCTGTATAAGCAGCAAGTATGCATTTTCCATATACTGTTGCATGCGACGAGCATGTGGTAGTAGAATGCAGTGCTAACTGCCTGAGAGGCGTCGTGCTTGTCTTCGCTGTCTGCATGACCGACGACCAGAGTACTTGCAGAAGTATCACTACTCGCAATTGGCTACGCCCAGCAATTTGAATTAGATTTAATTACGTAATTAGCAACACATTAAATACCGCAAATTGTAAGTTAAACGGCGAACAGGCTTCGGAACTTCCACTGACTAAAGCCGAATACATGACCATTACAGCTCTAACCCACACCACATAGCACGAAGGGCTTCAAGTCATCCAACGCAGAAAGTGCGGCATATTATAGTCTCTTGAGGTCCTATAGTCCCATTGTCGAACCTAAATCTGCGAGAGTCACTGCAACTGTGTGCAACATCATGCTCAAAATTTACCTCTTGGTTTCTTGCATCTGCGTGCTTATAGCCGCGGTCTTCTATACTTTCTACTGGAACCGCATTATTTCTGGATTTATTAGTCTTCTCCTACGAGTCAAGTACTGGCGACAAGGAGGCTCTAGTATATGGGTGCACATCGGTCGGTTTTCCATTACACTCGACTCATTGGCATCACTTAAGGTGTAGCCCAGGATCCATACACTTTTCAATCCTCGCGGGACGCATACTTCTCAAAGATGTCAATTATCATTCCAGTAATATGACCATCAAATTTGTGACAGCTCAAATATCTTGGAGATATTGGTTGCGCGTCCCAGCTACTGAGGATGACTTGAATCACGCCCATGTTGGTGGAGAAGAGTGTAAGAATGATGTTTATTTGGCCTTTTTGCGCATTGAGTAACAAGTGCACGCTCTAACAGTCAACCATACGTCGCCGTTCCCCTCTTGCCGGATCAAGGTTTCTATTCAAGGATTTGAGTGGCTTCTATACAATAAGACTGCGGCATATGATCATATCATCTCCCAAATGCAGTCCAAGGCATCCCCATGTCCAGAGGTCTCGGAACCTCGCAGAATGTTTTCTCGTACTTCAGGGGCAGAAGGTACGTCATTCCATCTACTTGTTATTCATCTAACCCACTTGTTTGATTATAGGACTAGGTTTCTATCCCCCTCCCGCACTAGCAAATATCAAAGCGCCTCCCGTCATTCATGCTGCACTGGCGTGGATTAGACGTCAGATGCCCTATCTGGATCCGAATGACATCTTGCCCATTGCACTTGAGCTATCCAAGGTTGCCATCACTTGTGGTAATCCTTCAACACCAAGTCTTTTGGTCACAGAATGCCATAGAGCGGAAGGCACGTTTGGCATTGTCCAAGTGGGCTTGTTCTTCTCTGGTATGCACATTGATACTGACATCTTGGACAGGCGAGGTCGAAGTGCGACCTCTATAAACAGTTGTTGAATTTGAAATTTCAGAAAGTGCTCGTGCAACTTGTTGAGAATGACAACTACCAGGGTAGCATGCCAACAATAGGGCATCACATTCGCGAGAATGCAGAAACATCGAGGTTTGTCGCGTTTGCGTTTAATGACTTCTATTGACGTCATTGCTGTGCCGTATTCAAGTCGGTTCCTAGAACTAGTTCCTTTGGGTTATCTTCCATTCCGGGCATTCTCCAGGGTTTGGAAAGGACTGAAGTTATATGCGTCTGGCCATGGCTCGTCCGTTCACGACCGCCGTGCAGCTGAGAAGAGGAAGAGTCATGGCCCTATTCAAAGCAGAAAATCTGCCAAGAGCATTGACGAAGAAACACCCATCGGCGCTGACTTTACTGCTCTAGAGTATGCTATTGAACGGCGGATTATCGAAGCCCCCGTTCTGGAGCTATCATATTACACAGATGTCGTCGGCGATGTGCCTGTTGTGCAAGATGGTCCAAGGGGCATGGGATTGGAATCCTATGACATCGGCAATGGTGACCTACCTCCTGAGTGGGGTGTAGATCTGGTAATAAGAAAAGGAACCATTCGTTATGGACCATGGGCTGATCGTCAACGGTAACGGTTATTTTTTCATTCAGGAGGCGCGCTCATGATTTGAATTCTGTTTTCAGAATTCATTTACAACGGACATTCTTCCCCTCGACGTATCACGACCTGGAGGTATCAAAACACCTTGAGCCAGGAGATAAACGTACTTGGACTGCAATGAAAGTATTTGTCGAACTTCGTGATAAGACTGTACTGTACGTTCCTTTCCGAGAGCATTCAAAGGTGAATACATGGCAAGAGGCCCGTATCTCTTTGTTTATCCTCTCTTAGAACTGGCAATGGGATGGTGTCAGCGACTATCCGCATCCAAGGAAGCGCGAACATGCAACTCTTCATTGTACTGCAGGTGATAGCTCCTCAATTAGCTACCTTTTGCCCATGGTTACAGGACCCGACGGATATGAACCTCGTTTGGAGGTTCATCTCGATACAGTCTCTGTAGCGTCGAGCCTCGATGATATCAAGCTCATTGCAGCTGAGTCATGTCGCGTCCGTACATATCCTACTACCCCATGGAAATTATGCTAAAAACCGCATAGATTCATGCGTCATTTCCATCACCCCTTGTATGGAACGCTGAGCGTCGTTGGTCATTCTCCATCTCCCTTCGTCAACCGGTTATATATCTCTTACGAGACCACATCAATATGTTCACTGATTTGACGCGGGACTGGACCTTTGGGCCACCTACTGAGTGGAATCTTTTTGTGCCGACTATTTATATGCTGGAGCTTGATCTGCAGCACTTTGAGCTCAATCTATATGCCAACGATCAGAACATTATTGATAAACCTCTGGTCAAAGGGGAGAACAGTAAGTGGATTCTATTACCTAGTTAGAAACATGATTATTCATCAACATCCAGCGTTGGTGACGATCCGTGCACCGCGTTTTAACATTCAAGTCACTTTCCCATCAAATATATATCGACCCGAGGCGACGTCCATTCCGTTCGTCGTTGATGTTCCAGATGTAAATGTTTTTCTCTCCTTGCCACGGTGGAATACGCAGTACCTCTACAATTCAGGGAAAGAACATCGTATAATTCACGCAGCGACCTTCCGCATTAGATCCTCTTATTACTCCTGGGCCGATGTTCAACCTGACAATATTGATCAATTAAAGCTCACTGTTGAGGTATGTCTAGTATTTTCTGATCACATCCCTTACTCATTGCCACTAAGACTAGTAAAGTCGCATACAAGGCTCTCGGATGGTCTGCCAGGTACTTAATGGTACTTCGGGACAATTATTTTGGTTCTTTTACCCACTTTTCTACGCTCGTGGAGTATCTTGAAAAACGGAAGAGGTTCAATTTGGTTGGAGATCCACTGGAGATGAAGTATCGACCAGGCAAAGTCAGTGAACCGACTGTGTCTTGAAAGTTACCTGACAGAAGAAATATAGTCGAACTCCCTACAGGTTCAGGTATCGATACAATTGCAGTCTGGGGTAATACTTCTACCAGCAGGTTTGCCTGGCTACGAAGTGCGCGTTGCAAGCGACAGATCATTCGATGACATTGGCGCATCCACAGTCATGACGTGTTCAGTGCTTCAACTGGACTTGCGACTGCATGATTATTTCATGGGTAAGTCAGCATCAGACGATAGATTGCAACTATTTAACCTTGCAACAGATATGTCACTGAATCTGAACACAATTAAAGGTTCCATCCTTGACGCCTGCTCTGAGCACGCTTTCTTCGCCCATGGACATCAACGCTACGAAGACTCATTCTTAATCGACGGTATTGCCGGTTCCGCTTGTTCTTGATAACCATCACTCATTCAATTCCAAGGTCTGAATATCACCGCTAACAGATTATTTGGGTCACAGCCGCGTACTCGTACATATGTATGTGTTTGGGAAATTACAATTGGACCAGTGAAGGCCCTATTGACATCTCATGATGCTCGAATCTTGTTGGCATCCATGAATGCTGTGCGTCTTAATTATACGGACCTCGCCAACGCTCCTGCGACTGAGTTCGGAGTGCCCGTAGATCCAGATGGTAGGCGAACTGTCATTGCAGGAGAGCATTCGTTGATACGATTATTCAGTCACTTTCATCAGATTCTCGACTAACCATGTTGACGTCACTTGGTCTGCTGGTGCAACAGCCGTAAACCTGTCAATTCCTTCAGGCTTCAATGTTCATACCAATGATCTAGAAGGCCAATTTTGTGGCAGGCTCACGAGCATCAGACTCCCCCTTGCGTCACTGAAGATTTTGCTATCATCAAGGGATTCGAAGACAAGCTGGTGTGAGGCGGCCGACCTGTCTACAGACATCAACCTGGATATATACAAATCCCCAAAAGTCCGCAATTTATCGCAGATGGATTTCATGAAGGGGCAAGATGAGCTGACAAATCGAGTACAACATCTGCTCGATGAAGTAGAGAGGGCACGAAAAGCCTCTCTTCCTAACAATATGCGGTCCTTGCAGCGCACGCATTTTAGTCACCATCGCAATGGACTCCATCTTCCTCTTCCGCGCCTCCCACATTTCTGCAGATTAAATCCACATCCTCCAGCACCATCCACAAGCATTGCACACTCCAAGAGTACGGCTGCATGGTGGCCCCGACTTTCCCATCTCTCAGAATCTGACGGAGAGGAAAATATCTCCGAGGCAGATCGTGATGCACGTCTGGCGTATGTTGTCCGTTTTTTAGTCTATTCTACTAGATATAATAGTTTTTGCAGGAGGAGTCGACTTGCGCCATCGACCGTCGTTGACAACGACGACATCTCTGTGTCAGGGGAGGAATCAGATGACGAAGACCTAACAGATACTGAATCCTCAATGAGTAGCTGGTCCTCGACTAAATGTGAGTCATCTCCAAATGCAGAGCGTTACAACTGCTGAGTTCAGACAGCCGTGACTCAAAGACACTCGTTGATCAAGCGTTACCGTCGTGTCACTAGGTGGTACCAGAGCATCAATCTGGATGACATCAACAGCTGGGAGGACTCGCCATTCGTTATAATCAAGGTAAAGCCTGCAAACCCATTTTTCCCAACTATCCTTCAATTAGAAAGCAGGAACCTAGAATTACAACTCCAAAGGATAAGCATTCGTCCAGAATACGTCCGATCGTACAAGCAAATGAAAGAACGAGTTCCGTCCACTCGACAACTTTCCGCATACAATGCGAAAGGGAGATCATGGTTCGACTAACCCCCTTGGCTCTCATGGGAGTCAGAGATATAATGGAAGACCTGCAATCGCGAGTTCGTATTTCTTTCGACTGTGTTGCATTGCATTAATGGTTTCCTGCAGCGGCTCAGTCCAGAACTAACATTGGACTCAGTGATGGCGAGCCACATGGCAAAGTTCGGTGACTCGCCAGGTCCCCCCCTTTCGACGGCCTTCGACATCACCATAAGGTCCGCTCGTCTACAAGTACTGGAACATATATCCTGCCTAAGTTCCTCCTTCAATGAATCATCAGCTCAAAGAGACTCCATGATCACAATCAACTGTTTGGCTTCCGGATGCCACCTTGCCATGTCTCAAGGAGCTCAAAAATCGGCTTACCATCTAGAAATATCTGAAACGACTGTAGGAGTGGTGGATAACGCGGGAGTTGGTTCCAAATGTTCGCTCGGAAACAGCCCAATATTATCTTTTCGTCGCCTCCAACTGGATGTCACGCAGAATCATGCCAGCATCTCTGTTGGCTGCTTTGCATTGGAACTTCAACCCATTAGCCTTGAGTACGCTGTCGCCACGTTTCAAGCGCTGGAACAGGATTCGCGGGACCTCTTACTCGATCTCACTGTGCAGTCTGGCTCAACTACCCGTTTTTCTGAGATTGTCTACCATACTCTAGATCTCACTCAGAATAGGGCAGCCGTCGATCCACTTTCGACCATTCAACCTTCTTTCCTCGTCCAACGGGGTCACCCCCAAGCTCTCCGGACACATGCTACATACAAGTTTCTATTCCATTTACGAACTGCACTCCAGTTCGCCCGCCTTCGAGGAGATATTGGCACAAATGGCAAGGACCGATTCATTGCGGCACATGATGTCAAGGCTTTGGTGGATTCGTGTCTCGCAGAGCTCATGTTAGACTTAGAGTCCTCCAAGGAAGGTATACCAGTCCGTTGGAAATGATTCACCCGCATACATCCCCCAAGTCCATGATTAGCGCGCGACTTATCATTGGCTCCATCAACTTTACTGCAGATCTTGTCAGCATCACCATTGCAGATAAGTTGCCAGCATCCACTAGTCGCCTGGACATCAGCTCTTGTGCTCTACAGCTTCGCTCTTCAAAGCTGGTCCCTTTGGAAGGAGTCCAATTACAGTCACAGAGCCCTTCCCTGGCAAACCATGATACTATTGTCATTCCACAGACTGTATGCACTCTCGCCATCAGTGACGTTAATGTCACCGTATCCCCTTACTTGATGGTCTTCGCACAATCTGTACTTCGCCTACGGAGGGTATCAAGTAAATGGAAGCCAGTCTCCAATCAAGCCCTTCCAAACTCTGGCCCGTCTCATCTCATTTTCACGGTCGCCCTTCGCCGTGTTAACATCCGTGCTGCGGCTGAAAAACTTGCATTCGAGATCGGGGCCATGAATGCAAACATCTTTTTCACATCACTCAAACGAGTCGATCCGTTGATGCACAATGAGGTTTACTCTGTCAGTTGCACTACTAGTTTCAGCGACGCTTTCATACGTGCAAGGGCTACCGGCATTGCCCCAGGAATTTGGGCCCGGGATCGGGATGTTCTTGCTTCCTTGACTTTTTCCTCTGGCAAGCTCAACTTACTTTGGCGGCAGGAATCATCCGCGAGTACTATTCGCCTCGCATTCCTTTTATCCAATACAGCTATTTCCGTACCTCGCAGCGCCCTTCGTCTTTACCATTTCATGGAAGAATGGCAAGCGGACTTTTTTCCAGGCATTGAAGCCACTACACGAGCTTTTCTAGCCGAATTGAAGGAAGGAACGGGGGATAGTGCACAGACAGTACCGACTCACCCTCGCGCTGCTAAGAAGAACGCATTAGTGGCCCATGTTACGGGACGTATTTCAGAATTTGGCGTGTCTCTTCAGGTCATGCGAGGGACGTGGTTATCATGGAACATACACGATCTGACTATATTCCTTTTCTCGCCAAGCGGGTCAGGACCTAAGTCGTCTACGTCCTTTGGCATCCAATTTGGCTCACAAACGTTGGGCATTTCATACAAATTACAGTCCACTGATGATCATACGGATATGCCACGCATCAAGGTCAAGCTACCTTCGCTCTCATTGACAGGACGCCACGGCCGCGCATTCGTCAAAATCCTTGCCTCAGTGGACTTTTTTGATGTTTTAATCAAGCCTTCACACTGGGATACACTTCTCGTCATCCAACAGAAATTCGGTCAAGATTTTGCTGATTTGATGGACCTGATACACCAAACTCGCCAACGAAGGTCTAATCCGTCTGGACCGACACCAAATACATCGCGATCCTCTCTATCATTCAGTGGACATGTCAATGTGAAGGGATTCAGACTTGGACTTGAAGGTCGATCCTCGACCTCCTATCTAGAATGCGAAGATGTTGGTGGAGATATATCTAGCAGCGATTTGGTTATTGCATGGCAAATCAGGCTTTGTGACCTGGCCTTGTCGCTTGCACCTAGAGCGGACGTTGTGTCACGAGAGACCACGTTCAATCGGAACCATCGATCTGCGTTTCTTATCGTGGATCTTCGTGCTAGGGGAGATATCCACAGATTGGAGTTCCGTGTTCCAAAGATCCATGCAGTGATGCAACCCAGTTCTATAGGAGAGATTGGTGACTTTTTAGACCATCAACAAGTACGACATCATCTTCGGCATTGGCTTTATTGCTCAACATTTTCCAGGCTGAATTGCTTATTCGGAGAGATCAGCGAGCTGCGGAGTTAGCAGCGTTCAAGGAAAAGACTCGTAGTGTTTTGAAAACGTTCGATGTAGGAACGAGCGAGGCCAGTCGTGACCAAAGGCCCTCCTGGTTTAGCGAACATACCATAGATGTAGTCATTCACGAGATTGGAGTGGCCTTCCCCCTCAGTCTTGAACAAACGCTGGAGCTTCCCCGGACGAGTTCCCGTGACGGCCCTTCAGTCAGGGCTTTCCTGTTCGCTGTTCGACGCATCAAGTTTAGCGCACAGAGAGGAGAAGCGGGCGAGATGTCAACTAAAGACCTTCCTTCCTATTTGTGCCCAGGTAAGACTTAGCGGCACTCCAGTGAGCTCATCATACTTATTCCTCATCATGGTGCCTTAGTTTTAGGCAATCTTCATCCGAAGACTTCGCAGCAGACAAGCATAGAAGCCGAAACCAGCTGGTGTACCCCTACATGACCGCGCGGCTACGATCCGACACTTCTTTGCTCAGTCGTCATATCTGGTTCTCTGGAGACGTCAGTGGGTTCATCCTGGACTTGGACTCAAACATCCCTGATTACATATTCTCGCTCATTGATGTGTACCGTCAAGGAAGAGAAAGAATGATTCGCATCGCCGCAAGCCTCCCTCGTACTACTATATCGCACGCTGACCTTGCAAGGGATGATGTTTCACCACAAGGCGGACAGCAAGATGTTTCGGCGTCGAGTATCTTTGCAAATATGGTCTTCCAGAGCGGAGAAGTGCACGTTTACAGCGATGCAAAAAGTACACAGGCCTCGCCTCTGGGTACTCACCAATCGTTGGACAGCCAGCTGCGTCCAGAGCAGGAGACGCTGAAGCTTCCTGTAGTCTCTGTTTTGGTTGAATATCGTGCTTCAGGTGTACGAACCAGTCCTGCAGTCCTGATATTCAAAAGCACCATTCATTCTAGCCAAAACACTTTGAGACCAAGTCTTCTCCCTTTCATGACTGAAATCGTCGATTACGTGCAGTTGCGTTTGCGCAAAACTAGCCGAGGAAATACGCTTCTCATCGCGCCATCTCCTGCGGAAGACGAACCATCCCCGCTGCTGACCTCGAGCCGTCTGGAGAATTTATCCGAGGCATCATCGAGTTTGCAAATCACCTTCAGTCTCCGCATAGATAAGTCCACGCTCGAATTGACTTGTCATCCGGATGTCAATGTAGCAGCGGCTTTACGCTGGGAAAGCGGCGGTTTCCTTATGAACATCTCACCGGGTGCCCACAACTTGACATTGATGGGCTCTGTGGACGGTCTCACGATTGGCCTCAAGCACGGGTTTTTGAGTGACGACTGCGTCAATATCGCAGCTCGCAATCTCGCATTTTTCCTTGCTTTTACCAAGAACGAAGACCGTACTGGCAATATCGACAGTACAATTTCCCTGGTGGTAGATACAGATATTTCTGGTGGTGTGCGTTTCTCCCGCCTGCAAGATGTTTTATGTTTCAAGGCTGTTTGGCTCGATCGTATCCCTTTGTTTGCCGCAGAACATGCAAGCTCTGACAAATCACGCCCGCCAACAGTCTCTTCTTTGGTTGCCACTCCTGTGGTGAAACAAGAAGTCACTACTGTGCTCATAATTCGCATTCGCCAAATCCACTTGGAAGTAGATTTGGGACAGTCCATCAGCAATGTAGCTCTGGATCTCCAGAGCGCAGTTACGCGAATGCGTTTATCTCAAACGTCAACTGAGGTATCGCTGTCAGTGGCAAATGTTTACATCCTTGCCAAGGGAAACGTCGCGGGTCACATGCATGTACCCGACTGCGTCTTTCAGACGATCCGCAGGAACGAAGGCGCCTTGTCCGACGATTCACAGATAGCTAGGATGCTCGAACTCAGCATGACCAGCGGTCCTTTAAGTGCTGAGCTCGAGTCAGACCACCAACGACTGTTGATTTACAGGTAATTATTACTATTATGTCTCGCCGTATCTTGGTCTGATCCCCGAGTATCCTCAGGGCTGATCCCGTGCAAGTGGATATCCACGATGATTGGTCACTCGTTTCCTCCGCAAACAGAGGACAAGACCGGCCCTTGCTGCTTACATTCACAGTCAATGGCGAGGAGATCATTGTTCTTGCTACCATCGCCACCATACCGAAGGTCCTGATGTATGCCAACAAGTTCCAGGCCAATATTGCCGCGCAGCGTGAGGGCGCAAGTCATGAATCAGCCGCTTTCCGTGCTACGCAATTGCCCAAGCCGGACAATCCACTCACCGAAGTCGCTTCGGCATTCTTCCATTCCGCTCGCAACCGATTCAAGGAAGCAGATGCAGAACTGTCCCACAGAATTCGCCAGCAGTTGAGCTTCCGCTTGGAGACCCTTCGGCTTGTCCTTTTCCCTCGCACTATGGGTGACACCGAGCTTGCACAATTCATCGGACGTGATGTTCATGCGAGCCTGGAGCGTGTGGTAATAGATGAAAACCCACCTCATAGGGAGATCCGTTTATCGTTCACGGCCTTGACTATTTCCAAGTTCAGCCAGCCTCAGCCACTTCTCCCGTCAACTATAGTAGTGTCTGACCACAAAGCTTGGGTGGATCAATTATTCAAGCATCCAACAGAGGCAAACATCGTGGGTCTGCCCGCGATGAATATGCTAATGTTCACCGACGAGGTGTTCGAAGAACTTGTCAAGTACATAGACTACAAGTTCTACAGTTCGTTCGTGCGAGGCAAAGGCACCAAGGAGTACGAGGACATCTATATTTCGCTCAACGTAGCGTTATATTCGTGGCTCACCGGCCTTCGCAAGAACCTGACCAGGGAACTGGAACAGGTTCAGGGATCCCAAGACTCGCGTGCGACAGCAGGTTTGTCATCGCGCAAAAGAGCGGGGGCTACAGAACCACCTCCATACATGGACCTTGCTCAGATAGATGCATCAAATCCAACTAGCTCTACGTCTAGCCCACCACTGCCCGAAAAGGCCCCGTCGCTGGGCCTCAAGACAACTGCCGCAGTTTCTCTTCAGCTGCCCTCAGAACTCTTCGTACACCCCCCGTTGCCAAGTTCCCAAGCTCGTTCCTTACCAGATCTGCTCGATCCTTCAGCACTGCTTCCACCCCCTACCGCCATGAAAAATGTAGCCGTTGTATACAGGACTCGTGATCGTAAGATAGAGCGATTGACTATGCGACAACTTGGCGAAGCGACTCCGGATGTTATGCACCCGTTCTTTATGAAGACAGCTGGTTTCAACCTCGAGGATTCTCTTCCGCAATACGTTCATGAATACGCCACGATTCCTCTGGAGGAAATCATGGAAGCTCTACTGAAATTGTACTCGAAACAGCTAAGAACCAATAAAGGGATAGGTCAAAATTAGATCAGGTTATGACAGTGATATACATAGGATACATGGTTAGGTATAATGTGGAAAGTTTACTTGCCTCCAAAAACCAGCATTTAATTCGCTTATTTATTTCATTGTGTAATACACCTCTTCAGTATGCTCTTCGACAATATTATACAGTAGCAACCCAGGAAATACAACATTAGCAGTCTTATTCTTCGTTCGCCTCTGCAAATAGACACATCATGTCCCTTTATGTTCTTACCCTCGACAACGCTGTGTGCTTTTGAAGGTGACGATGCAGTGCAGCGGGTTTCCCAAGAGTATCATTGTTATGGGAGGGAAAATAAAATAAATGTGATGCAAGTGTCTATCTGGCCGTACTTCCTGCGCCAACATTAAATACACTCAGTAAGCCAAAGCACCCGTAGAGAAGTGCAACTGGATATGCGACGAGAAGACGTTGGTCCGACATCCTCAACACAGCTACGAATATCCCAGAAGCAGAGAAAGTGCACCATATGATGGACAACAAAGACAGGACATAGCCAAGGATACCGCTACAGTGAAATAGGATTGTAAGACAATTGAAGACTGGGAGCAAAGCATTGGATTACGCACTCCAATGTAACAACCACGCTGATTGCACCGACGCCCACCATTGGCAATAGGCAATAGCCTAGCACAGAAACTACGCGATATGCATCGATGCCGTTTTCCGACATGAGGTTTAGTAAGGTGTAAATTGAGATGGAGCCAAGCAATCCAAAGCCATATATATATCCGAACTGAGGCTTCCCTGACTATCAACGCCAGATGAGACGCACTACCACTATCAAAGAATAAAACTCACCAGCAGTAAAAGGACACCAAAACAGAAGAAGAACAAGAGTGGACCGGCAAGGTCTGCATCATCCATTATCCGCTCATCAACACCTCTTAAGGGATTGAGAACTGTCATAGACTTGGCACGTATATGAGAGAAGTTGATCCCCAATTCTGTCGCGCGCATGTTTCAGTCACTCAACAACATATATTCATGGAAATTACTCACCCTCCAGCAACGGCGGCTCTCCTTCAAAACCACCAGTTCCGAAGGCGGTCCACCACCCTCCCGGTTGTTGCTGAATATTCCCCCCAAAGGCTGGAGCAGGGCCTCCTTGTCCTATTGGCACATGTGCACCCATATTCCCCTCGAGACTGGAACGAGACCCTGGATAGAACTGCCCTTGATCTGGGCCAGGCGCGTAGAATTGAAGGGGTACGCCTTGTTGGGGAGTCTGACCATAGTATTGGCTATGTGACGACGACGCGCTATACTGATTTGCAGAGTCCTGCCACATGAAGGTTTTAGTGGCGAAGAAGAATAGAAGATATAAAGAACTGGAAGTAAATGACGTGCCACGTTTGGCGGCACTTGTGCATTTCGCCTGCGGACGCCAACTTTCATAGCGCTCCGACGGCAATTGCCGGTGTGTTCCTTTCGTCTATCACAGTCATGGCAAGTTTCTTCGATTTCTTATTCCAGACTTTGCTAACATCCTCCCGTTCTGTTAATAGCCGCAGGTAAACTATATTTTGTAAACAAAATCTGGCTTTCATATGCTAACTTCCAGTTTTAGAACGAGTATATCGAAGAACACATTAAACGACATGGTAGACGATTAGATTACTACGAACGCAAGTGCGTGATTAGTTTCCATGCCAGTTTTGCCTTTCCGTGCTAACGCTCTCGACTCAAGACGTAAAAAGGAGGCTCGTGCTGCTCATAAATCATCAGCAGTAGCCCAGAAAGCCTTCGGTCTCAAGGCCAAGATCCTGCATGCGAAACGTCATGCAGAAAAGGTTCAACTCAAAAAGACCCTCAAAGCTCACGATGAGCGCAATGTCAAGCAGGCCGACACATCTACCGTTCCGGATGGTGCATTACCTACGTATTTGCTCGACCGTGAAGGCCAGAAAGATGCTAAAGCCCTATCATCCGCAATCAAGCAAAAGAGAAAGGACAAAGCGGCTAAATTTGCGGTTCCATTACCCAAAGTTCGAGGGATTGCGGAAGATGAAATGTTTAAGGTGATGAAGACAGGGAAGAGCAAAAGCAAATCATGGAAGCGGATGGTTACAAAAGCCACGTTTGTTGGGGAGGGATTCACCAGAAAACCTGTCAAGATGGAGAGATTTGTTCGGCCCATGGCACTTCGATATAAGAAGGCCAATGTTACTCATCGTAAGTCTAGATATCTTGTCGCATACCAAACTGGGACCTGATTGCCTTGCAGCGGACTTGAAGGCCACTTTCCAGCTTCAAATTCTTGGGGTCAAGAAGAATCCACAGTCGCCGATGTATACTCAACTTGGAGTTTTGACAAAAGGTACTGTCATCGAGGTCAACGTTTCAGAACTCGGAATGGTCACAACAGGTGGTAAGGTAGTATTCGGGAAGTATGCGCAGATTACCAATAATCCTGAGAACGATGGCTGCATAAATGCTGTTCTTCGTAAGTTCTTCCACTTGGCTGTAAGTTCATTACCCTAATTTCAATTTCGTAGTGGTATGATCAATGATAATCGCAACATCTTGTATTCGAACCCATTGAGACGATTCTTCAATGTTTCAAAAGTAGAGTCTCAACCCACTATTACCTGTATCGCAAGAAGTGCAGCTCAGGTTATCCTCATACACGTTAAAACGCAACGTCTCGAGAAACCAATAGTACGGACTTCGTGATACGGTACCACTAGTCGGTTTCAGTACCCACCTATGCCGATAAAATCTCCAGTTACTTGTAGCTCAAATAGTGTTAGTCGTTGACTGAGTCTGTTGAAGACTTGGAAGTGTGTTGTTGTGGTCTATTTACAAAAGCTCTTGCATAGTCGTCCATGTCAGCCTCAAACACTCCCGCATCAGCTTCACATTCCGCCTCGCCTGCTCCTGATCAGGCTAAGAGACGTCATGTACTCACCGCTGTTGAACGCCAGCGGTCACAACTTGAACGACTCCTCAAGGATCCGTCGAAGCCTGCCTATGTACCTCCTGCACCAAAGGAGAAGACTATTCGTCCTGCTCGCGAGATGATGAAGAATGTACAAGGATCAAGTGCTGGTGCTGGAAGTGGCGAGTTTCATGTATATAAGGCCAGCAGACGCAGAGAATACGAGCGACTGAAGATAATGGAAGATGAAGCGAGAATAGTATGTGGTCCAGTTTCATAAAGATAACATGTTCTGAAGATTTGGCAGGAATCTGAAACAGCAGAGTTTGAGAGAAGGCGGAAAGAAGCGGAGGATACAGCTGAAGCCAAAACGGCTAAAAACCGAGCCAAGCGACAAAAGAAGAAGGAAAGAGCCAAAGTTAAGCCATTAGAGAAAGGTGACGGGAAAGATAGCACGCAAGAAGCTCCGTTGAAGAAAAGACGATTAGTGAATGGAAAGGAACTTGTGTTTAGGAAACCCGGGGAGGAGAGCGACGAGGAAGAGGTGGATGGCGCTGAGGAACACGATAAAGTGGGTTTACAAGATGACTTAGAGACAGTGCAGGTTCCACTCGAGGAAGCACCCCGAACTGCACAGGAGCAACGAATAATTTTTCATGAGGATGACTAGGCTTGCTTTTCACTCACCCATGTCTTCCAACGCCAGTACTAAAGCTTTACAGAACCTGATCTTCAGAGCAAGCAAGCCTCGCAAATTTCAATCAATTGATGTTATGCCAGGTTGTGCGGTTCTCTTGGCAACTAGGGGTCGGCCGTACTCTCTTAACTGGTTAATTCTGTTCTTATTGCATCCAAGTAGCTGATCGTGCTCCGCATGGTAATTCGTGAAGTTGTTCCACGCCGATAAACTGCTGGCAATATTGTGGATATCAACTGTTCGAAGGGGATTTCAGGTCGATAGGTTCCTTCGCCAATCAATAATCAGCATATAAAGCAAGCCGTCTTCCTTCTGTCCCCTTTAGATTGACTTGATCCTCTTTTAAATCCTCATAAACGATGCGTTTTTCCTCTGTCCTCGCTGCTGTTGCTACTTTGACAGTATCAATATCCGCTATGCCTTCTGTCGCTGACACATCAATATCTGCCGTTGGCAGTGAGGTTAACACTGCTGAGGATACTTGTCCTATCTTTTGTATAAAAGATGACGACTGCTTTGGCTGCACCCAGTTAAACTGCGTAAGTTGTTTGTGTCCTGGATTTAACCACATGACTCACCGATGTGATAGTACGTCTTTTTTTGCACCGGTTAGTGTGCGTAGTGAGTGGTGTGTGGTTGATGGCGGAATGTGTGAAACCTCGATCGGGTGCTCAATGTCGTGGTGAGATGAGGACTTTGGTGGCGGCGGACTCAAGTGAGGTTTGGGTGACCAGTGGTATCAAACAAAATAGGCTGGTACCTGGTCAACATTGTGCAAGATTGTATTCTACTTTGTGTCGCCATGCAAAGCCTGACTACTTTTACATACCTACCATCACGCGAAGCCTCGCAGCATCCATGGACTCTAATACTCACTGCAACTGCCTGGGCTGATTGTGAGCACTTTGTATACTAGTCAACCTCTTGTCTTGCTGAGGGCTGTGGAGAGGAGAAGCTGCGGCTCAGGCCCAACTCGGTGGGATGTGGTATTAAGGGTTGAGTGGGTGACTAGTCTCAGGAACATAAGAATTTTTAAATTAACTAGAGGATGAACTATAGACGCTTACTTACCGTTGGGAGAAAATCTAAGCTTGGTCAAGTACAAAAACACGACTATATAATGTCAAAGCGCACGAAGCCTATGATCACGGATGTAAACGGAAAGTAACGTTAGGCCTCGGCATGAAGCAGATCGGTTACCGGGCCACTCGATTTTCCAAAACCTCTCTGCTGGCAAGGTACGAGCGGCAGTCCTAGTGTACCGTGGATAACCGTCTGGGGAATTATCCACCGTGGATATCCACCCCGGCGAAATTCGCCTTCGATGTGTGCCGCAGCGGCACACATCGAAGGCGAACCTTCAAGTTATCGATGTAAAATAGTGACCGGACTGGTGGCCCGCTGCTGTTTAAGTCGGCACGATCATTCCTCAGGCTGGACGATATGCCCAATCTGTTGCCGGCATTGACCATATTCCCACTAGATATCGGGCACAGTTCGATTTATGACACCGCAGGAGACCATTAGATTCAAAGTTTGCATTAATTTTGGTGAGTACACGTGTATGTAAATAGTCGGCATTGGCCTGTATCTTATTCTGCTAGCTCTGTATCTATTTAGAAGCCCATGATGACTCTGGCACACATGTAATTCGTATTTCATATATATGTCTTGCATCTATGATGATAATGGCGATGTGTTGTTCGACGCCAAGTTGCTGGAAGACCGTGCTTCACAAGATGGTGGCGGTCTGCTGGCATTGCAGATATCAATTCTTCGAATGAGGGGATTCCAGGTGGATAAGGTCTTCCTTCGCCAATATTCAGTATATAAAGCAAGGCATCTTCCTACCGTCCCCCTCAGATTTATTCGCAATGCGTGTCTCCGTCGTCCTCGCCGTCGTTGCTGCCTTGATAGTATCAACATCTGCTATGCCTACTGTCGCTGACTCATTAATAGCTGCCGGTAAGGCTAATGCTGGGGATGATTGTCCTTCCTTTTGCACAAAAAGTAGCGACTGTTGCGGCTTCTGCGTGAGTAGTGTGTGTCCTGGATTTAACTGCGTGACCCACCAGCGTAATAGTTCGTTCTGTTCTGCCACGAGTAGCGAGTGTATAGTTCATAGCGACGTGCATAGAGCCTCGATCGGATGGTTGACCACTGGGGGCGGGATTCGAAGGAATTTAGTAGTGTCGAAAGCGAAATTTGCGTAATCAGGCAGCGGGATGTTATCTGCTTTTTTTGGGGATGCTATTTACATAGCCTAGTACTTACCTTTGGCAGTTGGAGTACTTGGATGTCATGCGAAGTTCGAACTGGGCGGGCCCAGGGGTAAACCCAAATTATGGCGCACTTGTGAAAATCTGTGCACAGGAAGGGCGGGATCAAGATGGGATGCTCGCATACGATGCAGCAGATGGGCATATGAACCACTTGAAGAGCCATAGAAAATTTCGAGCTGAGACCAGGATTGTAGTGTCACCTTGGCTGGGGCGTCACGCCCAGTGAAAATCGACTAAACAGAGGCGGATATGGGAAGATAGAGGTCGAAGCTCAAAACGAGGTAGATAGATATCTAAAAAATTACGCGTCATCGACAGCTGAAACACAAAGTGTTTTGGCGTGTTCTAGCATAGCAAAAATATTATCTAAGCTATTGTATAGACGCTACACCTCCGACGACAACAGTGCATCGATGGTCCAGACTGCCTTCATGCCTTGTGACCCACGGACCACAGCCAATCATGTCAATCTCTTCAATGAATCCTGCAGATGTAATTCCCTTATCAACTTTCTCTAGCTCGTTCCAGTCAATAATACCTCCTTCGATGATATCTGAGACTTCGCCAGCACCTTTGATTCTACTAGTAGAGCCTCGTTTTCAAACCTGTTAATTGTTCAAGCAGTTCCGTCATCGACTCTGGACCTGCAAGAAATTCGTCATCCGAGCTTGTTCTGGCTGAGTGTGCATATGGGCATGTTTGTGACGTGCTGGCTTGCCGGTTTCGTGATCCACCTCGTGCAAGAAATTGGTGTAGCTTGCTCGGAGCTTGCTAAGTGACTCGAAAGTCTGAACTGATAGGTTACAGCGCTTTACAGATTGTACCCCACCCAGACCCAAGAAATAACGCTCGACATCGGTACCATGAGGCACAATTGAGTGGGTTACGATTGCGAATACCTTCAATGGACAGCGTTCGGCACTAACTGGGAGAGTTTCGAGCGCATCAGCTTGGCCCCCGGAAGATACCCAGAACATTTGTGGTACTCTTTCAAGTCAGCGACGAGCATTTTCGCAAGCTGGTTTGCTCCATCGCCATTGTTTGGCAATATCAAGAATACATGTTGAAGTTTTGTTGCATTGATAAGAATAGCAATTGGAAGAATTTGGAGTTGGATCAAGTGATCGGTGATCATTTTTCGAACGGGACAACGTTTGAACTTTGTCACCGACATTCTGACATGTACAGAAGCCCAGACACAATTTTTTTAATATCGGGCATTTATTATTTGCTCATAGAGTCATACTATCGTTGGGCCAGAGTTGCAAAATCTGACGACCTCATTTTCATAACTCATTTTTTGCTAGACATTAAGATGAGAAAAATATATGGAACTGTAACTACGTGTGTCAGAATGGAGCTCCAGTTCACAGAAGAAATAAATATGCAAAAATGATACTGCCAGAAGGATGCCGACTCTAAACTTCCCACAGGTGTGTTGGCGCAGGTGTCACATTCTGTCACGGTGGCACGTTTGAACTCCGATGATCTGACCAAAATTCTCAGCAGCGTTGAAAAATAAGAATTAGTACTCCGCTCACGAATGTCACGCCGTGATTACATCGTCGATAACAACAGCAACTCTGCTCTAATCATATTATAAAAATATGGAGGAGGTGAGGACTAGTATAAAAGGTTCCTGGAAAAAAGGAGACTTTTTTTGGCTGGGGTTTACACTTCCCTTGATTGTTTTACATGAAAGCATGTGACTTGGGGGGATAATCTTGATGCCGAGGGCATTCATCGTATTTTCTTTTTAAAACAAAAAATACAGTACTATAGATCGATAATAAAAGGTCTCATTTCCAAGAGTTGGAGGTTTAGAATGTGTTGTGTTTTGTGCTATGAGGTGTTTTGCAACTCTCTACCATTTTGCAACTCTGGCCCAACGATAGTAGTACAAATAAGATTCACGTTGACCGACTTCTGCAGTCAACCTACTGCCGGCAGTTGCCACCTGGCAATTGCCAACACTACCGTCCAGCCCTACATGAAAATTCATCTTGTTCGAAGGGCCTAGTGCCGCTGTCGAGGTGAGTTCAACTTTAACTCGCTTCGAAGACGACGTTTCAACTCGAATCTCCCAAGTTTGTGTAAATGCTCAATACTATCCTACGTCACCAGTCTGCGTCAATCCCGAACTCCCAAATCAAACGAGGGATTATTTATTGTCATTCGTCACAACTCGTAAGTATCCAACTGTATCAAAATTTCCATCTCTGTTTGACTTGATCCGTTCCACGGCAACACTAGGCCTTTCGATCTTCTAAGACCTTTCTGCTGGCATGGTATGAGCGACATACGTCGGAGGCAGAACCCGGCAGAACTCCAGAAACTCGAACAGCTGTCTAAGCTAACATGATGATATACTCAAGCAGGAGGATTTGCCAAATCTGCTGCTGGCATTGACCGTATTCGCAAGGCGGTATATCAAATCGCTGATAGACCTTGTTTCACAAGGTCGTGGCAATCTACTGGCATTGCAGTCTTTGCAAATATCAACTAATCGAAAGAACATTTCGGGTGGACACCGGTTTCTTTCTTCACCCCACAAAGCAAGGCGTCTTCTTACTATCTCCTTTAAAATTATATCCCCTTTTACATACACATAAACAACAATGCGCTTCCCATGTGTCCTCGCTGTTGCTGCTATTTTGACAGTATCAATATCTGCTGCGCCTACTGTCTCTGACACATCAGTTTCTGCCACCAATGCTAACACTGGGAAATGTCCTACGTTTTGTACATCACAAGGCCACTGCAGTAGCTGCATCGGTTGCGTGAGTAGTTTGCGCCATGGATTTAACCACATAACCCACCGGTGTGATAGGACATCCTTTTTTGCGTCAGTTAGTGTAAGTAGTGAGTGTATGATCGACTATTAGTGGTGGATGAGGACTCTGGTGGCGGCGGAGGCAAACCTTGGGTGGTCAGGCGGTGAATTGGTTTTGCTTTATTTGGAGAATATACAGAGAGGTCTTGCGGCATTAGCCTGAAAGCACTTGCGAGCTGGCAGATTGTTCTATCCTCTATGAGATTACTTGGCGAACAATAATTGAGAAAGGACGCGATGTTCACCTAAGATCTAAATGCGCTGTGGACAAGTTGTCAGGCAGTTGTATGATTTCATCATGTTCGACTACGAAAGAGCGGGATCCATGCCCTCGTACTTCAAGTTGAAGTGGGGGTGCTGCGCGAATGGGCGGGTCGTGTGAATAGCCTACAGCGTCGTTTTAGTGGGAATCCATGTACAGGGAGGCGGGCTAAACTGGTGCACGAAGCATGGAAACAAGAACGTTGGGGATCCTCGAGCTAAGGCCAGAATTTTAAGTGAAGCGTCGTCGACAGCCGAAGCACATATCCCATTGAGGTCTAAGTCTATTAAGTGATTAAACGACAGCGCGGTGAGGCAACCACGTCATAGGTATGACAGGTAGAACTCCGCAAACTTAAAAGACCATATAATGAGTACGAGTAAGATAATCAGCCCTTCTCAGATGCTAGACCGTGACACTGGAGAAAAAATGTGCATCAGTACAACCCTGCAACAATCGCCGCCTCTTTGCTTCATTTACTTGGGAGCTCTTCTATGACCTCTTCGTATCAGATCTGTTCCAGTTACGAAGAGATTCAGTCTCGACCGTCATCTCAGAGAATCAAGATCTCACCTTGACAATACAGTTACAGTTGTATTTCTATCTATACCTGCACACACACAGAAAACAAAGTTTCCAATTGGCGAGAACTAAATTGTAGACATTGGGTAGACCGTTACAGATGTATAATTTCACAGTACATACCTGTAGATATCCAAGTCATCACGCACCGTGTCCAGGGTCCGTCGGGTCTGCAACATGGACTAGCGGCGCCTGGCCCTTCTTCCTTTTCATCTTTGCGTTTGTGAAAAGTACCCTGAGGAAATCATTCACCCTCCTCCATTCATCCTCAAAATGTTCAAACGGCGGCGGCACGAAGAACTTAGCATCAAAGTCCGAGAGCCCCACAGAGGTCAACTTGGGCAGCAATGTATGCAGTTGACAAGCCACCAAGATGGGATCAACGATTGGAGAAACCCCCACAAAAAGTGTTGTGACCTTCTCATTGGGAATGGTTTCAGAAAAAGGCTCGTTGTTGGTGTCCACTGGACATGCGCAAAAGGGCATTGCAATTTTGCGCAAGCGCCGGCAATGATGTATGAGGTAGACAAGTCCTACAAAGGTGAGAGATGGCGGAACGAGCCAACGAGCCGAACTTCCAAACCGAAAATTCTCGAGGTGTGGCCATGATTGCGCCATTGTCTTGAGTGACGCATCATCAATGATCGAAACACAAATCCAGTCGAGGTCTAAGTCTGTCAAGTGACTAAATGACAATAATGGAACGATCGCATCAAAGTGAAGTGCGAAGATGGGATCAGCAAGTATGTCTTCTTCAACAATGCTGTCGAACGGGAAATTGAAGTCGAAATGGATGTTCTCAAGAGCAGGAGAGAAGCACTTCGAGAAGGAGCTTAGGAGGTCTATAGCATCCAGTGGATCGTACGGAGTGTCATCGTAATCCACGCACACCGTCACCGATCGACAGGAGAGAAAACGGATGTTGTTGAGACATTGGCTAAGAACGAAAGGTGACGGTATAGTGAAGCGTACTTGGTCGAAATGAGAGGAGAATGTTGAGACACAGTTAGGTTGTGGCTCGCCAGCGTTGTGTACCGATAGGACGAAATGTAGATATCCCAACGACGGTAGAGAGGCCAAATAAGGAAGTGCTCGTGTGTTAAAAACATCTGTTTCAAGACGGACGAGCTCCTTCAAGCCACATAAGGCTTCACACATTGCATCTGTAATTTCATCAGTATCCACACCGCCATAAAAGCACACGAGTTCCCGAACGCATGGACATCGAGCTCCGAGGGAAGCAAACAGGGCAGCCTTTGCAAAAGAGTGGCAGCTTGAAGAACCACTATCAAGCTCCAGCCATGTAAGAGTTGGCCTAAGGAGTGTGCGTAACAATGGAACGAAGCATTCTCGGCCATCACACCAAGACAAACTACGGAGGTTCGGCAACAGCGGTGATGGCGCAGAAATTAGCGCCTGCACGACCCGATCGTCTATTATGTCTAGATCACTGGTGGAGACCCTCAAGGAGTGGATACGTTGTGCATATCGATTGATAAGCCTCCACTCTCTATTTAAGAGAGGTCTTTGGAGCATCTATTTGATAACTTTGAGCGATCGACGTGTAGGTCTTTGAATTTTCGCTCACCAACATTCCTCGTGCATTTTTTTGACTGATGCCTTCTGGGAGGCATGCAACGATACATGAAATGAGTGGCTCCAATCCATCTATGTCTTGCCAAAGAATGTCGAGTGCAGGCTCCTTGAAGGTCTTACAGGTCCTTGCCAGAAATGCAAGTGTAACGTGAGAGCCCAGTAGCCCATAGCCTTTATTATAGATAGCGAAAATGTGAAGCAAAATTTCTGGGGGCAAGAGACAGATATGCATGATACGGTACTGTATCAAGTAGCCCTACACTGGGTCGAACTCAACCGAGTTTACTAAGCATTGTATGTATTTATTTTTGATTGTCTGATTCATCTTATCTCCGGCGAATCTCTAAATTATATCTGATCGACCTATGGAGCAATACTACTTTGCTACCACATCATCTTGCAAGCGGTTTGACCTCTCTGAGTCTTACCACGGAGAGTCTGGAAGCGTACTTCATCTCAATGAGTGAGACATTCGAGGACGACTTTGAGATTATTGACGATGTCGACGACCCCGAGATCATCGCGCTGACTGAGTTGGGGACGACACTTATCCAGGCTATCTTGGAGAAAGAACCGATCTCAAACATGCAAGATTTGATAGACGCAGGAGCGCCAGTGTGGTATCAAGACGATGAAGGTACTTCAGCTCTGCATGCTGCTGCCTACGTCGAAAACGAGCAGCTCGTAAAGTTACTCATCGAGGAGGGCGCCGTCTGGAACGCAGGTGCGAAAGATGCCACTCAAGTGATGCTTCCTACTAAATCGAGGGTGTAGTCGACAACTTGCAGAATACTGCTGGTGATATTGCATTGTCGCTCAACAATGTAGCGTGTTACAACCTAATCCGCGACGCAGGCATTCGTTCAGGTACTAAGTATTTTGGGCTTCACTCTGGATGAGTGCTCATAGATGTCCCCAGAGTTGCTTTTGAACTTGCTTTCATCTCAGACACTCTTGAACCCCACCCCGTCGTCATTTGTGCTTCGGGACGTGGACAACTCTGCTGTTGCATCCACAGACGCCTTTTTGTCATCTAAGTTACGCTACACTCAAGATGCCCATGGCCAGGATATTTGCTTGCTGGACCTCGACGATGGCCAAGAAGTGGGCGTTATGATGGGATGGGAACGGGAGATCAGTGAGTGCAGCCCCTTGAGTGATGTATGACCGTGATGTCGAATGAGGTGGTTCCGAAATCAGTGCAGAAAACTGTGCAGAAATTATGCATCGATCACGGAAAGAAAGATATAGGGTTGAAAGTCCTCAATGTCGGGTTTGGTCTTGGTATAGTGAGGACCGACCGTGCTGAGTCAAACAGCACATTCTTCTGACGATGACATAGATCGACAATTTCTTCCAAAACCTCAGCACACCCCCTGCATTACATGTGATTATAGAGCCTCATCGTGACGTTCTCGCACATATGAAAGAACAAGGGTGGTACGACAAAAAGGGAGTGAGCATTTTGGAGGGCAAGTGGCAAGACTGCATTGCGAGTGAGGCCCTCCAAGGATTTGGAAAATTTGACATCATCTATACGGACACCTTCTCAGAAAACTATAGCGGTGAGTTACTGCCTCAATCGTTAGAAAATGGACATCGATGTTGATGATTTCTCGTTAAGAACTCCATAATTTTTTCAAACACTTACAACAACTGCTAGCGAGTCCCGAATCGAGGTTCAGCTTCTTCAACGGCCTGGGCGCAACCAGTGCGTTTGTGCTCAAATTCTGCATTTCTACGACCTCAACATATCTACAGATGCGCTATTTTATGATGTGTATACTCGGTTGTCGGAACTGCACCTTGCTGATGCTGGAGCAGATGTTGTCTGGAGTGATGTGGATGTGAGCGCCCAAAAAGATGAAGAAAGATGGGGTGAAACGCGAAAGTATTTCTCTTTGCCAATTTACCGTTTACCTATAGCGAAGCCCAAGCAAATGTGAGATCACTAACTATCATTTTGATAGTATTGTCAATACGAGCTTACTACCCCATGAGCTCAAAAACTTGAAGAGCTGCTACAGCAGTACTGTCGGATAAGTATAGAACGTTTTACTCTCCGTGACTAGATCCGATGTGACAATCAACAATTGCCTTTTGTGGAATACGGATTGTTTCACGTTGCTATGCATGATAATCTTAGTCCTACTGACTTGTAACAAGGCCCCACTCCGTTGCGGCACTGCTCCCATCACGACATACATCGCCTTATATTTACATCGCTCAGCCGCAGTGCAGCTCTTCAAAACTCACTCTGACCCCAACAGCTGGATCTGTCTCCTTTATATTCCTTTCTCACTCACAAGCAGGCCTTGTAACAGGATTGACAGGCTCAGTCTTGCTATTATTCCTCTGTCTCATTGATCGCGAGCTAGTCTTCATTCAAGTTGTTGTGGGATCGTCTATTGCAGCTACCTGAACGTCACTCTTGCTTATTCGTTCTGACTTCCGTTGAAATGTCGTTGAGTCCTCCCAAGTATGATGGCATGATACGACCTGCATTGCCCCTCTGGTCCAGCCCCAGGACCAGGAAAAATGAGGTGGTGGTAATGGTATGTAGTTCATCATCTGCTCCGAGTCAAAGCTAAGGCATCTTATATAGGAACTATCGCATACCCAGCCTCCCCCCTATTCCCTATCGGATTGCAAAACTATGTGGGTCCACTCATATGTAGAAACTTCATAGATGCTCATTACTTGCACCTAGGTTTCTCCCCATACGTGGGAGACTCGTGTACGTGCTATTACGCGCATGGCTTCCCAGTATTCCAAACCAGTACTGGAAAGATCCTGGATGTTTGCAGCTATAATGTAAACTAGTCTCTTTTTTGTCCCTAATTTTCTCTGATCTCTTGATATCCTACTATAGTTTGACATTTATCGCTCCGATTGTGGCTTACTACGATTACATTCATCATTTTGATGATGACTTGGAACAAATCAACGAGGATCGTCAGAATCAAATCGTCTGGCAGGCTAGGCTCATAGCCCTCAGTGTCACAGTTGGTGTTTGGATCGTCATGTTTTTGCCAATTACCATCTGGAAATATGTGGTGATTTTGATCTGGTTTCTTTATCGCTTTGGTATACGTATACTGAAACGAATTCTGGAAAGGGTCGTGTGCGAGTAAACAAGATGATTGATTGCTGGGCCAAGGATGATGTCCGATCTGCTTCATCCTATGCGGCTATTCCTATCTGGAAAGTCACCATGCCCGGCATGTTTATGGATGGGATTGTAAGTCTTACCTCCCAACTACAAGCTAATTCAAGTTGCTCAACGTCAATTTCATACTTGACTCCTTTTAGATCCTGGCTGTCTCCTTCCCTGCGCCATCTAGCAGCTTTGAACTCGAGAGTTTACCTCCGGTAATGATGCAGTTGATTTTTTGTGATACATGTCTGACGTTGTACTAGTATATCGCGCCTCCCACTGATGCTGCGCCGTCCTACGAGGCTACCAAACGGCTATCTGCTCTCCAGGTGGATGGTAAATTTGGTGAAATCCCGCTTTACAGTGATGCCAAGGAGATTGCAGTATAGATAGCCGTACTAGATACCGTAGCTAGGCGTCATGAGACTTGGACAATGGAATGCAGGTCATTCTTGATAAGATAGATCGTGGGAAATATGATGCTTTACATATTGTCGGGAGAGCTTCGAAGCTCAAGCGACACTGGTAGCTTGCACAATGACGATTTATAGCTTATATATCTACGATAGGTGAGCAGATTGGCTGGCTGGTCAATAGAACATGATGTCCAACCGTTGAGCCAGACATTGTGCGTGTGTTTACTATCAGGATTGGCACCGAACAAAGCAGCCAAAGCGAGCTGGAGAAGGAGGAGGCATCTTAAACGCCGTCTCCCAAGCTATCTCTCCGCTTGCAACAGACAGTACCGCTCCTACCCCATCCGCATTTAGCAGTCCCCGAAATACCTTGTCTTCAACATCAGGATTGGTTATCGCTGTGGGCGAGGATCCTGTAACACCTCTACCAAATCCAGCTGAGCATGCAAGATCGAATACCCTCCCTTTTGATGAAGAGGCGAAGCTAGTATATGGTGTCGTCCTATCACTTAGGAACATGGTCAAAAAGATCTCGGGAAGGTGTGTATTACCTGCTTATCCCACCTAATCCTCAGCTGATCATATAAAGAGATGAACAGTTTACCAGCTACCGCACATCATCATACAGGCTCCACTTGTATGAGACCGTATCTGGCTACAAGTTCGTCATGTTGAGTGATGCGGTTACTGACGGTCTTCGCTTCGTACTCCGTCAAATTTATAATGGCCCTTTCGTTGAATATGTTGTCCGCAACGCTCTCGTCCCCATGGATTCTCGTTCTCAGGGCATCGACAACGATTATTTCCGCGCTAGTGTCGACCGTCTCGTTCGTGGACTGCCAGTTTTCAATTAATTACTCGAAAACTCTATCAATATCTACATACCATACTATAATCAAGATGGTAAACAATAAGCAAACAACACTAGCGAATGCAAAAGCAACAGATCATGATTGATAATCATCAAGAGGACGGCATGGGTATTTGTCCAGGTCCGGTGGAAGCCCCATCTTGCCTTTCCAATTGCCTCCTCAACTGGCCCATGAGTGACTTCTTAACCTCCTTTTCCTGTCTGCTGGCCCCCTTGTCGCCATCGACTTCCTCACTTTCACCTGCCACTGCTTCGTCGAGGGCCAGTTTAGTCTCCCCAAGTCTGAGCATATCTTCTTCAATTGTCCCGCGACTGATGAGCTTCACGACATCTACATCTCGCTTCTGGCCAATGCGATAAGCACGGTCTTGTGCCTGCCGATCATTGTGAGGATTAAAGTCCTGGTCGAACCTTCGGAGGATGAGAAAATGTCCCGTGTACAATGACGATGTAGATTACTTACATGACAACGACGCTTGCAGCTGTCAAGTTGATACCCATACCACCCGCCTTCGTTGACAGGAGGAATACAGGTATCGACGCATCTTCGGTGAACTCATCCACAAGCGTTTGCCGCACATCTACGGCAGTGGAGCCGGTCAGAATTAGATATTTAATGTCCTTGAGCTTCAAAATCGCTTGAAGAATGTCTAGTATCTGTGTAAACTATAGGAGGATTGTGAGGTTAAAAACATCTTATTGGAGTTATAGGGACGAACCTGAGAGAATATTAGAATCTTTCGGTCCGCCCTCCTATAGTCATCGAGCAACCGCAATAGAACAGATATCTTTCCAGCGTTAAGATAGCAGTTTTGATCCTGGAGAAACTTTCGCGTCGACTGCGGAACGTGAGTACAGCGCATCCACATCAACAAAGTAGGTTAGCTCTAACCTTATAGCCCTGGCAGAAAAACTGAAGCTCTGCGTCGGTCATAACTTCCATATCCTCCTTGATATACTCAAAGACGGCGCCTCGCTTCTTGAATTCCGGCTCCTTAAGGAGTTGTTTGGCTATTGAAGTCAACGCCTGATCATCGAACAACTTGCGGAACAACATAGGATGTGAGGCTGCTTTGCGTAAATCCATGAGCACGTTAGAGCTGTTTTCCAGGTATTTGTCCTTGGCACGAGGATTGGATTTCGTCTTCTTTTTGACAGCTTTGCCATTCGTCACTGGCGTCGTTGTACCTGATGCGTCCGGAGTAGCACCTTCTGCATCCAATATCGTCTTTCGCGACCGTTGCAGAGTGTCGTGGTATATCGATCGTTGTATGTCGGTCATATCACACCATTCTATGCGCTCGGTTTTTAGCGGAAGGTCCTTTAGAACCTGTAATAAAAGAAGGTTACACGCCAAACACGACAATAACGTCATGGACATGCCTGATCCTTGCGCCGTCGAAGGACAAATGGCGTCATCATCTTCTTAGCTCTTGAAATACGCTCCTGAGACAGCAATGTCACCTTGGCATCGCCCTTCGTTTTGAAGATCGCTCGCAAGGTCTCTAGCTTGTCCGAGAGCATACCCGGAAGGATGAAGTTCATCAATGACTGGACGGCATTTTTTGATGTGAAGTCAAACTGAGGAGGTCGAAAGATTAGGCTCACCACTAGCTCTTGAAGGTTATTCTGCAAAGGAGTGCCCGTTAAAAGGAGTCGCCATTTTGCTTCGAATTTGAGTAATGCCTGGTAACGCTGAGACTGGAAGTTCTTCAAGACGTGTCCCTCGTCGAAAACGATTGTCTAGGCCACATGAAAAACTCAAATGATATAGAGCGAATATTTTGACTTACGTCCCACTCCATTTTTCTGAAAAACTTGCGGTCTTTGTCGTCACCTTGAGCAAGGTTGTAGGTGGTGATTAGCACCTCCCACCCGTCCCATTTTTGCTTGATCCCCGCTGCGTATCTATCAGCATCTGTCGCAAGTTTGCTCGCTCCTCTTTGCCAGCATAGAAGGTCTGCACTGATATTGAGGGTGCGAACCGAGCAAACTCTCGACACCAGTTTTCCAGCGTTGAGGATCTACAAGAGAATGGTTTCAAAGCTCATACACTATCCAGAAATGATCAAGCATACGGCACAATGACGAGATGCGGGCCAAAGTTCCCACGTTCTTTGAGCAGAGCGAAGAAACTGATGACTTGTATGGTCTTTCCGAGACCTGGGCTCTCTCGTGAGTCCTTGCTGTTCAAAGTGAGGGAACACAAACCCATTTCGTCGGCTAGGATACAACTGTGTCTTTTCCGATAGAGCAAAAACAGCCAATTGATGCCAAGAAGCTGATAGTCCTTGAGCGTTATGCCTTCCGCAATCACTGAGGGTTGAGATGAGATGAAGCCCTTGGATGCAGCATCGTTTGAAATTTTCAATGCACGTAGACTCAACGAGTCTTCCTCAATTTGATCCGGGGCCAGTGAAGCTTCCTTCCTTTTGCCTTTGCTTGGTGAATCTTCCGTAGTCCAAGTCGCAATAGCAGCGCGCAAAGTTGAACCAATTTTCTCGCACTCTTCAAGGATGCCATCGACAGTGTCATAACCTTGAAGGATCTCCTGGCAGTCTTCAAACATACGGGGGCTGATTCCGGATGGTCCTGCCTTTTTCTTGCCTTGGTTAAGTTTGGTATTGAGGTCTGCTATTGAAGAGTAAGGTCGAAGCTCGATGATCTTCTGCGCTTGTTCTGGAGTGCAACCTTTTTTGATCTTAGCAGCTGCATTTGATAGATATAGCAGTAGGAAAGATATACCAGTTAATTCCTGAATGGCATCTGCATTGGCATGGTTGAAATACTCAAACGCTGCCCTCTCCCGAGAAATCTCTCCATTCTGCCGAGTTCGTGGAAGCTCATCCTCACTTTCACTGGCCTCAGCCTCGTCGTCGGAGAGGATCAACTTCTTTGGTCGCTTGCGACGTGGGGCGATGATGGCAGGCGTGGATGGGGATGCAGGCGAGATAGCCCTGGGTATAGGGATATTGGGAACCACAGGGGACCTTGTGGTATCTAATGTAGCTCTGTTAGCGTAGATAGATGATTTCTTGGCTTTCTCCCGGAGAGCAGCGCGCCGTATTTTGGTAGCTTCATCGACCTCTTCCACTCTCCCAGTAGTCTCGATGGTAAGTAGTTCTGGCACTGGCATAGACGGTGCTTTAGTGATAGTGACAGAATTAGATGGAGTCGATGTGGATTGGGGCTTCCATGATGAATCAGAGAGTAGCAAAGATGCCTTGTTGTCGTTTCCATTAGCTTCATTCCAAGCAGCCCTGAGGGTAGGTAGGTCATGACCAGGGTGCGAAAGCTGGAATACAGTGAACACATATGAGTCAGTGTGGTCTGGGCGTTGGCCACGAACGATCCGTTTCGAGGGTCCTTCCAGCGACGACCTGACATCCAGCATCGATTCATCCGACGAATGCGACTGTCTTTCCGCGTTTACATTCTGTTTACGCCTTTGCCCTGGATGTTGGATATCTGGAGAGCCAGGGGTTACCATTCCGGTGGTAGAGCGTCGGAGGGTGTTCCGCGATTTATACGCTTTCTCGGTGGACCTTCATCCCCATAACCATCAACTTCCGATGACGGTCTCAAATCTCCAGCCCATGGACGCGACTGACGCGTGAATGACGCGTGAGCAGAGCTACCACCGTGGACAAACCCACTTGATGAGGACAAGATGTCGGGCACGGCTGAGGGACCGGACTGACTCCACAGATTGTGGTGATTAGAGCCAGTCGTTGAGGAGCTACTTTGAGAATACTGGAGATGATGTGGTTGATAAGGCTGATGATAGCCTGCGTCTTGAAGAAGAGGGCTGGAATTGGGGACGAGGACTATGCCTCGCGATGGAGTCGCTGGGGGGTGGTATCGCGCTGGTGCCGTAGCATCTCGGGACTGAGGAGGAGGGATAAATGAAGGATAAGCGACGTTACTGGTAGCTGCTGAAGAGTTAGTAGCTTCAGATCCATCTTTGTTGGGTTTCTTCTGGAATCTTAGTCCGCCAACTGCAGTCGTTTTCTGTAGAGACGACGGGCGCTTTGTGAGAAAACTATACAAAAAGTTGAGTTCTCAACTAACTCTACTGCTTGCAACGTCGTCGACAGACATCGACGACGACATACTGAGTTGAATTTTTGAGAGAGGAAGAGAAGAACCCAAAAGACTTGTAAGTGGTTGCCTACAAGTTGGTGGGAGGCAAAGTGGATGTACGCCATTTACCCGTAACGTCGGAGAGTCAATGAATGTGGCACAAGAAAACTATATTTCACTAGATAATAGACATGAAGAGCCCAAGGTTACACAATAAGTAGGTGCATGGTATGTAAGGACACTGAAGCCGTCGCGTTGATGGGGAGTAAAGGCTTGCATGGTCACGGAACACATGCTGTGTCGGTAGAAGGTGTATGCATCTAGAGCAAACGTGTCCTATCAAAAGGACTGAAGCAAGATGTGGTGATACCGTGTGCATAACGGCCTCTTGACGTATGCGGGAGGGAGGTAATTAGCACACTCGTCTCTAGTAGGATACCAGAGGTCGACGACGGAAAACAGGTTTGAAAGATTTATTGTCAGATATGGACTACATATGAAGATGTAAGAGCCCGCACGTAGAGGTGACGACGCACGTATAAAGAAGAGTCTAGCACAGAACGATGTGGACACAAATACCCAGAATCGATGGACGGATCAGGAGTAGATCAAGTTTCCATGTCCCGAATACCAAGTGCCAATTAAACTTCGGACTTGATCATCCCAAATTCCTTGCAAGGAGAGCTAACAAATATCTGCTGAAGAAAAATGTAAGATTAATTGAAGGAAACAAAGGATCTACTCACTTCAACCGGGTTATAGTAACGGGTGAATACCACATCCAAATGATTATTTATAAAGAGATATCGACGGAACCTAGCGAGACCCAACTAGAATTCAATATAGAAGGGTTACAGCTGGTTACACACTCATGAGAAGCCTTAGGATCGATGATGCAGGATATCATAAAAAGCCCACGACAGAAGAGACAGTCCCGCAGGACTCGTATCATGAAAATAGGTCCATCTTGGAGTTGCAACAGCAGCAGCAAACCTGGGAACTTCCGGGGGAAAAAATCAGACAATTAATACAGAAAACACTCTGAACCTTGGGAACTCGTTCAAGGTGTCTGAAAAATTGCAGAAGATCAGCAATACAGGTTAACATGAGCCACTCAAAGTCATTCCAAAGAAGAAAAAAATATAAAACTAAGAAAAGTAAGTGAACTGTAGATGCGCCTTTATTGAAGTCACAGAGACGGTAAGAGATGGTAGTGGTTCGAGTTCAAGATGGTTATCGCCCGAATTACCACTTTGGCGGTGTCAAGGCACTTGCCGAACACTCCCACTTACTGCGCACGTACTCAGCTGCGGGGCTAGCGCCCAAACGTTTCTTCCCTTATTTCCCTCCTTACTGCAACCATCATGCTTGGACTTTTCGATATGATGATGTTGTTAGGGTCATTGGCCATTTCACTGGCCATATTGGTACCGTTAGCTGGCGCATTGGTGCGCTTCAGAGCACACTACAACCCAAAGGGTCTGCAACTTGATTCAGAGGGCGGTGTACAGCCTCATACTGGCCCAGTCATCTCATCCTTCTTTTCAATGTTGAGAAGGGTACACAGAATCGAGGTGGGCGTTCCTGCACATTCAGATGACCAGCACTCTGAAATTGGGAGTAGGGTTGGCCAGGACTATACAAGGGATTAAGTATGAGTTCAACATAATATTATCATGCCACATCTGACTCATGTCGCCTAGTGCCTACGTTGTTGTCAACCCTCGTCATCACCTTTTTCCTGATGATTTTTTTGAGCGACAGCAATCTTCGCCATGGAAAATATACTGCCCCTGATGCAGGTGTTGTCGGAATACTCGTCTATAGTATTTTCGCTATGCTCGTTTCTCTCCCCCAGGTCATCATCACGAACCGGTTAGTTCCTGTTCGGCTTATTTGACAACTAACCTAAAACAACCCGGTTTCTTAGTGCCATTACGACACCTCACAAGTTGCCGTACTTGAACCCCATTTACTCCCTTCGTGTTCTCCTGACGCCCACTGAACGTCGGAGACCTTGGATTATCTATCTCACTCCCGGTCTCCTCACTGCTCAAGTTGCCCACATCGCTTACATTGTTCTCGGTCTGCGAACGATCCGGCAGCTTCTTCTCCCGGAACTCGCGAACCCAGGCATGCCTCGCAGAGACGAAATTTCGACCGTCAAACTCATCATATTCTTCATTATCGCGCTTCTGAGCACAATCATCCTCACCCCTTTGGAAGTTATTACGATCAGACTTTCTATCCAACGGAACCACGCAGCCCCTGAATTTAATTCTATTTCACAAGAGGAAGAAGACGATGCCGAGGAAGGAACGGAGTACGCTGGTGCAGAAGAGGATGTCATTGGGTATGTAATTTTACCTTTCTCGTTTTTATCACTTGGGGTAATAATTCGCAATTATAGCCTGAGAACTGACAGGGAGCCATATGTGGGCTTGATTGATTGTGGGAAGAGGATTATCGAAGAGGAAGGCTGGGGCGCATTGTATCGTGCATGGTGGTTGACGACATTGGGCAGTCTCAGCGGTGCATTCTCATAAAGGTTTTCAATTTTCTGGTCCATATCGAAACTTCCCCTCTTCCCCAATAGAGCATATTTTGATTCGCGAAGGTGCATTCTATGCAAATTGTATTACCGTTGTACTTGGCCGCCCCCCATTGATTTCATCTGCCAGTTGCCCACATCATACTTCTTATATTCGATAGGCACGACAGGTCGATAGGGCCACGCCGCATACGCTGCTGACTGACAGTGAGAAATAACTCTGGATTACAATATAACATAGGAGTACAGATGTAGAAAAGTACCCTAACACTTGTTACAACTGTCATTCCCCTCGAGCTTGGCACACAGATCAACACAAGCTTACTGCTTCACGTCAATTTATGTAGGCCAGAGACCTCGCCAACACAACGTACAACAGGCTATTACTATAATTCACATTACACCGGGTGCGGCAGGAACAACTGTCCTGTCAACCTCTGCCCTGCTTAATTATTCTCCAGGTGAGCCATCCTTATGGGATGAGGCCGCGGTGTCGGACGTAGCTACAGACGACGGCTGCCCACCTGTCGTCGAACTAGCGTTCCCTTGCCCAGAAGTTGCACCCCTCGACATCATAGAATTCAGTAAATATGCCAGACCGCTCACTTGCGGCGACTGTAGTAGCGACACATTTATCTCTAAACTCAAAATTGTTCCATTGGAAGTAGACCCTCGTAGCACAGCCGCTGGCTGCTGCTGATCTGGAGGTGGGAGGGAAGCAGCGGGAATCGGTACTATTCCGAGAGCGTGTAGGGCAGGCAACGAACTAACGGGAAGCTGTACCGGAATTGCAGTAGAAGCTGATACCGTAGTGGGAGTAGTAGAAGGGGCTGATGCAGGGGTCGAGTAAAAACTCGAATTTGTATTCCCTTGAGAGGTATTGGTATATGGTTGAGTGAATGCGTATGGGTACGTGCGATAGTACTGGGCTTGCGAGGCTTGAGGATAATATGTTGGACGAAAGGAACTGACGGCGACATTGGCTGCGATGCGTTTTTCACGCTGTGACGCGTCTAATTCGTTCCGTGCGTTGCGTAACTCTGTGCTGACAGATGATGCTTCTGCCCGTTCGTACTCCACCACAGCTTGAGTCAACACGTATCCTTGATCATCTGGAGAAGGCCGCTAAGGATTACGTAGTAAAGAGTCAACGAAAGAAATTCCGTTAGACAGAAAGAACAAACCATGCCGGACTTCATTTTGGCGCGTCGAAATCGTGACTCAAGTTTCCTCAGTCGACGGTGACATTCCAGGGCAAATTTAGTGTCTATGACGAGCAAAATATGAAATTTCACTACCGTGAATTCAGAGACAATGTTTTCGTACCTTCAATCTCATCCCGGATCACATCACGGGCCTTCCCCTTTCCTTTCGCACGTCTCCTTTCTGTGACGGTCTTCAAGTCTTCTTGAGGTTGTTGGAAGACGTGATAAGGAAGAAGCCGATGGACAACGTCTACTGCATCAGCAAAGGGAGAATCTACGTCAGGATTGAGCACTGCTGCGTGATCAGCAGCGAGGCACGACGCAAAACTGTCTGGAGCATGAGTAAAGACTATTTGATGAATCTGTAAGACATACCCCTCCGCGGTTTCCCTAATTATACGCAAGTCCTCAGCCGTTCGATTGCTCAGATAGCTCACCAAATCAGATCCTGTATTACTGGTGGCTCCGTTTACAACGGGAGTGTGTAGGGATGATAGACATGCGACAAAGTCCTGCGATGAAGAAGAACAAAAACTTTGAGGTGATGGATCGTTTGATGACCAGGTAGCCGCGTTAGCCGACTCCTCGACTGGTTTCAGAGAAAAGCCATGCGCAAGAAAAGAGCTCTGCGCATTCAACATTTTCCTGACTTTGTCGTGTTTGTGATGCTTTGCCTTGTGACAATCCTCGTGACCGCGCGAACAACGGAATTTAGGGCAAGCCTCTCCGAGGATTCACTTTTTGTGCAATAGAGTAGGTACACTACTTAATCATCAATGATTCAACGGTCAGAAGTCTCCTCGATAACCGGAATGGATGGCCTTGTAATGAGGACAGATTTGAGCTTCTTCAGCCAATCAGACGCTTGAGCAACCTCCTCAGCATTGCTATTCGCAACACGTTCTAGGTAATCCTTGGCAAGCAATAGATCCCCTCCTGCAATCAACATGTGATGACGCGCAACGAATATACTTGACTTGGCATAATCTTGAACAGGCCGCTCTACAGGACTAAGGTGACTTGGTGGAAGCTTGGCCAGAGAATAAAACCAAACCTTCGACACGACAGATTTCCACAACTCGTCGGTGGTATGCCGCGGCCTCCGCTTGATCCTCCAGCTCCTCATATAATTTGGCGAGTTTCATGTGAATGGTAATCTCACGGGGATCAGCACCAAGTAAAGCACGCTTCAGACATTCAACGGCCTCCTTCAGCCTGTGGTATGGTAGCTCTGTCAGTGGCCCCTTTTCCAAGGAATGGGAACAGAAGCAGACCTTCCAATTTCTTCGTAACAAGCACCTTGGGCTTGCCACAGACGGACATCATATGGCCTTGGTGAAATGTCAATTTCTTGTAAAATAAATGGGGCAGTATCAAAAACTAACCTGAGAGCAGTAGCATGTTGATAGTAGTACAGTGCATACCGGTGCATACTCAGTAATTCATAAGCTTGTCCGAGACCATACCACGCCCTGTAATCCTTCCGATTCACATCTCAAAAACAACATATAATTAGCTTTCAACCGATTCAAGCATTGGGATTACATACCAACTGCTCGACGATATGCTTCAATGGCAGCATGTGAGTTTTTCATCTCGACGTACTCATGACCCATCAACGTCCACGCGGACAAATAGGTTCGGTCCAGCTCGGTCGCCCGTCTGAAGTATTTGACCGCTTTCTCGTGCTCTGCGCGAAGAGAGTAATGATTCCCTGCGTTTCAAAGGTCAGCACACGAATAATCACGGCTTCATGACTGACCAACCAAGCAGCACACTTCTGGTCGATCTTTGTCGAGTTCAAGAAATTCATGCGCTAGCCTAGAAAGCTTTAGCCGATTGTCGGTAACATATAGTATGTTGGAGTAGACATCAATATCATCGATGCGGTGCGGAGCGATAGCCAGGATTTTTTCAAATTGTTTTTCTGCCTGTCCAAAGTCTTTTTATCATAATCGCATAGAGCATTAGTTCATAGGCAAAGGACCGACCATGCAAATGATACAAGGCACATGCCCGTAGACTCATGACCCACGCACTGTCACGGAAACAATCATCCCGAAGAAGACGATCGCACATGGCCAGCTCGTTTTCCGATGGACTATGAAGCTCGTTCATCGTTCGAATTTGAAACATTAGAATGAGGGGATGAGTGGCAGGAAGGGGCAACAGCGGAAGAAGTGCTGTCAACTAAAGGTCATCAAAAAAAGGCAAACTTTGATATGCTCTCAACCAACCTCGTCGCCATCACCCACACAACTGCACAAGAGGGTCCATACCGACCAGTTCCAATGGTAGCCACTGATGGATCGTATGCTACTTTCAATAGCTTCCTCTCGACGGTTGAGTCGTGATAAGAAAATAGCTTTCCTAGAAAAATGAAAAAAATATTCTACGGAGATGGCACGAGGAGCCTGCGGTCGTGAACTCACAGGAAAAGAAGCCAAGGATCTGTAGCGTTCTTGACCATGTCGAGAAGAGTTGTGAGCAGACGATTTATGGGAACGGGGGGTTGCCCTCGGGTATCTACCAAACATAGGTTTCGAAAAGGAATAGAGGGCGCCATGAATATAAACCCACTATTTTGTCGGTACCAGTCTCGCTGCGCTTTTCGTTCTGCAGCCTTCAATGAATATGTCAGTTATTGTTAAAAGTCATGGCTTGGTGACAAACCAAGAAGCAACTATACACGTATATAAATTGTGCTTTGGCACTCTTGCAGTTCTTCATGGTGAATTCAACTCTTGCGAATTCTTTCGCTGTCATAAAAGCTCGAGCAGCAAGTAAGGCGGCTTCGTCCTGTGTTTCCAGCTCAGTTTCTTGTGTACGAACGTCGGGAAAGTGTGGCGGAGGATGAGTCTGGTTTCCAGGAGTAACAGGAATGCATAGTGCAGCACTGGAAGCAGGCGATGGATCACCAAAGGATAATGATGGTCTAGGAGACCGGGAGCGCGCAGGAGTAGACGTTGAAAATGTGGCAAATGCCTCAGAAATTAAAGCGTCGCGTTTGTTTGAAGGGATAGCGTAATACAATTCAGAAGACCTAAGAAATAGAATGTTCTGAAGTCAGCCGTATCCAACCATCAGCCTGAAAAAAATATACCATTTGGATGCAACTGATAGCCCTCTTTCCGTGCAATCTTGGATGGATTGCCGCAAGTCGGTAACAAGTTTGGCATCCATGAGAGGTACTAAAGATGCCACGATGCCGCCAGCCGACATTGACTCGGTTAGAGATCCTGAGGAGATAACTGAACCGAACCGACGGTCAGAAAGAAGATCGCGGAGGAGTACGTTTGTGTCCCTTTACGGAACAGATATGCAGGAAGAGGAAAGATTCGAGAAAATCTGAAAGAAAGGGAAGAACAAACTTAGAATGCAAGTTGGAGATAAACGGAGCGCCGTACGGACGTGATTTCTGGAATGCGAAGGTGAGAACGTTATAGGATCAGATACTGATGAAATATGGTCTTCCAGCTGTTCCTGGTAACTTGCAGCATAGTCAGTGACTAGAAATTAACACTCAAGCGAGTCTGCAGTATATACCGCTCCCACGCTTTAAATGGTAAGCAATCGTCTGGCCTTATGCGATAATTTCCGTTTTACGTCAACGCCTTCCTATTGCTTAGACTCGAGATCTGGCTGACCTGCTCCTCAGCCTGGCGAAAATCTGTTCGAACTTTCCTCCGGTTCGAAATTAACGTTCAGTGCTCAACTTGGTACCACATTTAGTAGAATTTGAAGTACACCATGTCCAGCTGCGCAACAATCCTCTTATCATTCTTCTTGTGCTTCTCTGCCAGGTTATTTTTTGTTATATCATCCTCCAGACGCATCAGGCTCTCCCCTGAAAACCACAGGCCTCCACAAACCTGCAGCATTGCTATTTTTCTTGGCTCAGGTAAAGTCGAGCATTTATTTACTGGTCCTCCAAGACAGCTTGACCCTATCGATTGTAGGGGGGCATACCAGTGAGGCCTTGAAATTGGTTTCTGCGCTTGATTTTGTTCGTTATTCTCCACGGACTTACATAGTCAGCGAAGGCGATGCGCTTAGCGCACGAAAAGCTCTCGCTTTGGAGCACATTAAGGCCATTGACCATGTTTTCTCCGATGTACGGAATATATCGAAACACTTCAATCCCCCTGATCTAACTCGTTTAAAGGTTCAACCGCAGTACAAACTCTTGACCATACCACGTGCGCGTCGCGTCCACCAGCCACTGCTTAGTACGCCGCCAGATGCGGTTAAAGCGCTACTCGTCTGTATGTATCTCGTCTCAGTGCGCCCATTGTTTGAGAAAGGAGGGTCTCGGCAACCATTTGTGGACCTTTTGATCCTCAATGGTCCGGGAACGTGTGTCATTTTATGCGCAGCGATTCTTCTGAATAGGGTAAGTTCTAGATTTCTTTCAAGCCATGCTCGCATCATTTTGATTTGTGATTTGGAAATAATCTAATTCAGTTTATCGGACTGCCCAGCCCACGGGTGATGTATATTGAATCTTTCGCTCGTGTCAAGTCTCTCTCACTTTCTGGAAAGTTGCTTTATTCTTTTACCGATTGGTGAGATTGTCGTGTTATCTACAGCAAAAATAACTTATCAGTCTTCTAGTTTCGTCGTCCAGTGGCCAGATCTGGTGCAGCCCGGCGGTCGAGCAGTTTACCGCGGATGCCTTGTATGATTTTTACATGGAACTCAATCATTGTTATTTAATCGACGAGGCTCATTGTATTCAACTACTGTCACATGCAGTACTACTTGGCTCGAGGCTAAGCCCAGTCGATGAAATTTCCTCCGTTTTCCCAAACACCGGTTTTTTACGTTGTGTGCAACTTCATTTCTTGGACGATAGCGCCCAAAAGCATTATCGCTTCCCTACTTGCTTGGCAGTGTCAACGCGTGACATGTCATTCATATATATGGCTCAACAGATATTCGGTTCAACGGTTCACGAGATCGCATTAACCTTCGAGGCGTTTCTTTAAGAAGTCTCTCGAGATGCCACAAGAGAGCACAATATCACATCGTGTCCACCAAATGAACAATCAAGCTATGCCTAGTTAGTGAAGCTACGTTAAGGCGTGAGGACAAGCACACGTTTTTGGAGTAGAAACTTCTACTTTCTTGTCCAACGATCCTCCCCATTACTTCCGCCTCTTCTGGATGGGCTGGCACTCCTACCGCGGCCGCCTTCCCTTCTGCTCGGTTCCCACCCACCGCCTCCACCTTCCGTCTTAGCCGGGTGAAGTCTCCTCTCTAGTCTTTGTCCTGCGCGGAGAGACGACACCAGTTCTTTTGAAGCAAGACGGAGATGCATGAAATTACAAAAACCACCACGGTTACATTCACCGTTCTCATTTTGACGACAACACGCTTCCCGGAAGTCCGTCACAGGAGAGAGTTCCGCATATAGTGGGCGTCCTAGAAGGCGAAAGTTAGGTAGATGCCCAGGCCAAAAAGAATTTCATGACCGACCTGCATACCACCGATCATTTAAATTGTCCACAGCCGCCTGTGCTTCGGTTTCCCACTCGTACCGAGCGTAAACGTTGCCGATCAAATGGTCCCCGACATTATCGCAAACCTAAAGGAGTTGAGTTACAGCGCAAGCGTTAGCCAAGAACATTTACTTACATGCAATTCTAACAAATGTCCGAACTTTGCTAATTCGCAATACAAATCTTCATACACGGCATCGAATCCTTCTTGTAGCTCAGCCTCGGTGAGCTTGCAGACAGGGTCATGAGCGGGATTATGATACACATTCGGAAGTAAGATCGTTTGCGAAAATGGTGGTCTTATGTGCTTTCTTGAACATCTGTCGCCGTGTCTGCAAGCACCAATCTAATCATTGGTCGTGGTCAGCGCAACTTTGAGCGACACTCTGTTGTAACAGACCTTGTAGTAGAAAGAGCAATTTACACGATCTTGCTCTGTTCCGAAGATGTTTGCCTAGACAATGTTTAAAGATATAGCTAGCAATAATAAATTATTGATGCTCACCAAGTGAGATGCCATGTTTAGTAGAGTACTTAGTTCGTTGCAAAGAACGACTACAACTCGAGCTCGAACAGTGACGAAGGAAGATCGCGGAGTCCCAAAACTTCTTGATGAGTAAGCATTATGGAATGCCCGCCCCGGTGCCAGCGGCATATCCTAAGAGCAGTACACCACGGACACATTTATTTGCACAGCTGCTCACATTTGCGCTTAATCCGTGCAATATTTGACCGTCCATTTCAGCTTATCGTCATGGCTGCCACACTGGTATTTCTTTGCTTTGTTCCCCCTGACTTGTCTGGGCAATTCTCTAACTCAAGATGGTGTAGCATTTTTCTGCATCGGTAATCTGTATTATGACACACATCCGATGCATATCCACCAATAGTCTACAGAAAATTTAACAGCCAATTGACCTCACTCGTCAATATTTTGATTCCTTTTCTAATTCTAGCATAACCGTTTCATTCTTTCTGATGGAAACACATACTCTCAAAGTCCAAGGGACACATTGAGCTTCGAGATAAAAGTAGGCTTCCTTAACGTATTCTTGACTGATGGAAGATCTATATTGAATGGAGCTCCAACTTGAAATGTCTCTGGACTAATGAAGATATTTGATATCAGAAGATACGCCGGGAATTACAAACCTCTATTCTCAAGAAAGACAATTAGTGTCGTTGTCCTCTCCGTCTTCTCGCACGACCTCACAGCCACTTTTAAGATCATTCCACCTCTAGAAGAGGTGTGGGGTTTGGTAACTTCCTTGCGGCCCGCGACATGATTAATCAGTGTGTGGGAGTGACGGATTGACCAGTCAACAAGACTCTAGCCGTTGCTCGAATAAAATATAACCGACGGCCTCCCCTCTGGAACATCAAAATTACAAGGCGTTCCTCACGACCAGATTTCTTGTCAAGAGGCTCTGAAAATATTGTATTCGGTATCTGTGTAGCTCATGGAATATGGATACATCGGGGGAAGAGCCTTGATATAGAGGACATCAATGCAATTACAGAGATCACAGTAGTAAGGAGCGGTTTGCAATTCTACACGCAAGCAGAAATAACTGAGAACATCAAATAATGGCGACTATCTAAATGTCCGTTCCAGTCAGCCGCATCGTGAAGGCTTCCATGACATAAGGGAGTCTTCACAAACAGATGATGAATTTGACACGGACGACATGGTAATATCCCAGGAGGAAATTCCTTGCGTAGTCTGTGGAGAGGCTGTTGAAGCAGGTATAGTACGGCCTGATGCTGTACTAAGAGTAGACGACGGTGAAATGAATTTATGAGAGAGCGGATGTTGTTGAGGACATATTTGATTAATATCGTCGGGTGGCGTAGTAATATTGCCTAGTGTCATCCTGTTGAATGATGATAAGTTGATGCAAAAAACAACCACGTGTAAACTCACGTAGCAAGACCGTCAAGTTCCATAATTCGCTGGTTAAGGGCACAATTATTGGATCCAAGATGGTGGTATGCCGACCTTTTGAGGATATCCGCTGCTTTGCGCAAACGGAGAGAAAGCTCGAGTACTACATTGTAGCTTGATCCTTCGGTTAGACAGCCACAATAATTGTGTGCAGAAGTATCGTAGCAATGGTCAGACCGGTAGGTGTCATCGAGATGACCATTAATGATGTTATATCCCAGGCTATCGTCACATCCGATCGAACCCGAACATGACATGAGAAAGTCGAGTTCTCCAGCGAGTGATTGCTCTCCTGGAACAAGAGCTCGAGTTTGCGCGTACTCGTCGGTCAGCATCATTATAGGAGGAGAGGGTGTGTTCAAGGGGGTTGATGTGCTACTGAAGTAAGGAAAGGATGGCGCAGATGTGTTTGTCAAGTCTGTAGGTGATTGGGGAAAAGTCGAGGTAGGATGTGCGTGTGAAGGGGATGGAAGCCGAGAAGACAAATATGACTCATCCCTAGGGCCTGATATCGAACAAGCTGTGCTCGATGAAGAGGTGCTCAATGGGGAGCTGCTCAATGGGGAGGTGCTCAACGGGGAGATGCTCAACGGGGAGGTGCTCAACGGGGAGGTGCTCAACGGAGAGATGATCAACGGAGAAGTGCTCGATGAAGATGTGCTTTTTGTCTTGATTTGTTGTCCGGTCCGTTGCTGCTCAGCAGCTGAACGAGAGTGGGAATGGCACCTCTCAAACTCTACTTCTGGGGTCGAATTTGCTTGAACCCAGCGAGGATGGGGTTTGTTCTTCAACTATTATGAATATTTGAGCTTGTATCTTCTTCCCTGTGGTACGATTCATACAAACCTCGCGTATCACTCCCTCGAGCTCGGCAACTCGTTGACGAAGGTGCAAACTCTCGTCTCGAACGTCAGTTCGCTGGGAAGGATCATCCACTTCGTAGACACAAAGGCCTGTCTATAGGACACTTACTATCAGACGATAGTAGCACGCTCTACATAAAGAGCCTCACCAGACCTAGCTGCGTGCAGCGGCCACAAGGACGCTTCCGGTCGCACTGTTGTAGGATATATCGTCAGAATTGTTTCTGAGAGAGCGTATTGATTTTTGTACGTACCATTCTCTTGGATGTGTGGCAATGAAGGCATGACTGAGTTGTACGATTGCGTCGACGCTTGCGATGGTCTCCGTCAGAAGTAGGTTTAGCTTCTGAGGTGGTCCGCTTTTTGCGAACAGTTTTAAGTTCTGTGATCATGCTAAAAGTCGGGGGGAGGGGTGGTTCTAGCTCGATGTAGATGAGAGATATTTGTAGTTGCTCATTACCGGCTTGGCTTGGCATCCCAAAAATCTTAACCGCTCATACAACTCGTAATAGAAATTCGGAGAAAAAGATTCGAGACGCTAAACTGATTAGGTGAGTCTTTGTCAGGGAAAACGAACGAGGGGAAGTTTGAAATTAGGACCACGCTAATCTTCCCATCAAGATGGAAAGATCAGAACATGAATGGCCACAAAAGGACTCAAACGTGATGCGTGATTTACGGTATGGTTGTAAACCGCGTGACGTTAACCACTTGGACCTAAGTGCGCTCCGAAGACCTTGTCTTTCGGATCCCAGTGATTCATCTGCCAAGCCATGAATACCCGGGACGCATGACCCGAGTGTGTACGTAACTTGGATCTTCGGTAAGTAAGATCAATTGCAAATTCATTCACCTTCCGGCTCACCACGGTTAACTTACACACGCATACTCTAGCAATTCCGTCTCCTCGTGTTCTTTCTTTAACAGATCCCCTTGGAGGTTAGCACTGTGGCTTGCACTCGGTGTTTTTTTTAGTTAGCCAATGATGACCACCTTGATATGTACATACTTATATTATTCATTTCCAACTCGAACCAATTTCCAACGGACTCGGGGGTCTTGAGCCACCGTGGCATCGTACAAATATTCGAAGCCAGTGTGTCTTGAGTGTGCAGGTGCACGCAATCGTTATCAAACCAATCCTATCTGAGAATGAGATGTTTCAATGATTGGCACGTTACAAAGCCTGGCGTACGGTACTTACATAATATCGGTGGCAAGTCCCGACTTCCGATTCCGAAGTCACGGAACGTCGTTAATCTTGTCTACTTCATATACTCAAAATATTTATATATTCTTCTTCGCTACATGTATAGCTCTTGTTTCCGGTGTCGCTCACTAACGCTGTATATTCGTGGCTAAGGAGGGTTTTTCAGTATGCGTTAGTTGAGAGGTACCATAACAGATCTCATAAATGCCAAGCAACTCCAGCAAAGTCGATCGTCGTGCTCAACGACGAGTCTGTCACCCAATGTCTAAGTTTGCCTCCTTTCCACCGTTCAGTTAGCTAGGCAGTTCGGCTCACACAATGCGATGTAAGAGGTCCGTAGTCTGGTGTAAGCTACACTCATTGTCGGTGATCATAGCACCGTGTTAGTGCCAATTCCCGTGGCATGTTGCGATGGCTGAGCAATTCCTTGTTCTGTGTCCGCTCACTTTGCACTAGTTGTTTAGATAACTTTTGCGCCTTCCTTGGTGGAGCCTCCTGCTTTTCAATCGTTCACCTGCCACGTAATCCGAGACATGCCGAACAGCAGGTGATCCAGCTCGTGAACCTGAATACCTTCATAGTGAATCCCTTCAGGGAATGTCAGGGAATGTTCCAATACACACTTCTGCAAGTCAAGCATTGTTATCAGATAGTGCACCAGATCCAAAAATCCATTTTACCAAGCTTCTGGGATCAAGATTCCAACTACAGCGTCGACTCGTTGCCATTTAACACTCCTTTGAACTCGGACCAAATGCTTTCCCCCTTCGTTGAAGAAAATTGTGGGAAAGCGGAGTAGATCCGTAGTGTATTGCGAACTTGGGCTACTTGGGCTATCATGACACGGCGTTCGCTAAATTCTGTTATCTTGCCTTCAAATTTACACATTACTTGGGATCTCACCTTCCTTTGCATTCCACATCGAGAGTACGAGCCAGGAGGTCGGATTTCTTCCCGGTCGTTCTGGAACACCTCTCGTTCGATAAGCCAGAGTTTTTCGAATTCGGTTGCTCTGCACCTATTTCTTCATGTGCGCCTACAGACCAAAACGAGGAGTAAAATCGTTAGGAACACCCATGATATTCTACTTGGTGTGTTCCATAGACATGCGCGCTGAAATCTTCCCATCCGTTAAGTGCCACACACGAGTTGGTGGAACATACAAATAAAAATCGTGGCGAATGTAATCGAGAATATGCACAAAAAGTGGTTGGAATGTCCATTCCTCGCGTAAATAACATGAAGCTGTGGGCTTTCTTCACACTGTTCAATACTACCAACCCCGTGTTAGCTTCTGGCATAATGGAAGAAGAATACTAATTCACACCACGTAGTAGAACAGTCATGCACAATTTGGAGGCTATCTACAAATGCGAGGATGAGAGAGATACTGACAGGTTACGAAAGCAAGCAAATGGTTGCACTTCCAGACCCTCGTGGTAGAAGCTTGCATGGAGATTTCCGTACGAACATCTGCTTTCGCCGCTGCATCGCATTCCGGTCAGTTTGTGAATCCACCAACAGCGATAGCAATTCAGTGTCAATCACCCCTACAAGAATTGATCATTTATGGACCTCGAGTGAGACCAACGACACGCCCATTAAATATAGCACAAAGCACCTCAAAACTTGGAACGAGATCAAGACACAGTAGGCCGCCCGAACCCAGCAGGAGACATGGGAATGGAAACATTAGATTGATCGATAACAACTGATACGCCATCAAAAGCGACACAGCCAGAATAGGGTAAGCAGCAGGTAAGGCACGAGGAATGATGCGTATGAAGATAGGCTAAGAGCCGGGCCAGGTAAAAATAGTTCAATGCTACAGCGGACATATCTGCTGTCTGGCGGCAAACGGACTGGACTTTCAAACTACCGTGCTAATCTGACCTATCCTTATTGGTACGCATGCCGTGATAGCGTTCACATTTCATACGAACCCCCAATCCCAATCGCAAACGTGATTATGATTTGGAGCAGGAAGTACTTATCAGGCGTTGGCCTGCAGTTGAATGTTGAGGTGTATTTTAATGTCCGACATGCTGTCTGTTCACCACCAGCTTTGCCGCTGTTCTCTGTCAGACTTGCCTCATCATCATTTTCATCAGCCAGAGTAAGGGAAAGCAGGGTTTCATCAGTGATATTGTATGCCATAAAGTTTAGTAAGTAGAACTACACCAGAAAGTCTCGTGTCTATGGACCATGGTTTGGAACGAGTTTCTAGATACTTGTAAATTCCACCTCCGAATTTTAAGGTTTAGAACGAAATCTAGAATTCTAAATGCCGCGGGAAGTCACCCAACATCTCACATGCCATGAGGTAACTATCAAGGGTACGTGAATATTTACCCATGACAAGAAACGAAGGATGTTTGTGTCTGACCAAACTCCGTAGAGTCGGGGATGTATTGGTACCGTTCACGCGGCAAGTCCCCGACTCCGGCTTGCTTCTGCGGCAAGGTTCCTCATTTTATATTCAGACTATAATATTTGCCAGTCTACTAGTATATTACTCGGATCCTCGATACAACTGAGAATATTCTCACAATCTAAGGACCACCGGATTCAATTCAACCTTTCATCTCCAGAACCCACACTGATACACTTGTCTGCTCTTGACATCATGACAGACTTCTCGGGCTTACCGTTTGAACATCCCGTCAAGCGCTGTCATGCTTTCTTCTCCACAGACTATGATAATCTTTCATTTATTCCCTCACACATGTTTGACCACGAACACGCCTCCAGCGGTATCATCTGGATTTTTGCAATCTCACGAATCAAAAAATCTGGTGGCGCGTGTACTAATGAATGTTCCAGAAAGACTATGTGCCCAAGTGCCGCGGCAACCGCAGGCATGTCAGCAATGAAGTTGTACGTTTTACTAGGCTGGCCTGCAGGTGATCTGGTTCAAGCTGATTGACCCAGCGGGTCACTTGGAGTTGCGAGATGTCGGCCACTGTCTCCACACCGTCCTGGAGTGGAACTGGTACCACGTTCGGAGTTCTCGTGCTTCATATTCCAGTGAGTGGCGATAAAGTTGGTAATGCGATATGGGCACAGTCACAGTAGAAGGACAGACATTGTTGCAGCTACAATAACAAGGATCTTAGCTACTGAGGGCACGAAAAAATCATTCGGTCAGAAGCATTACTAAACTGACATTAACGAGACAGAGAACAGACGGGCGAGGAAAGGTCATCAAAGAGTGTAACGAGAGAACTTAAGTTCGACTTTGGTGGTAGAGAAATGTTGAAAAATGGCACCATCATCCGAGAATTACACAGCAGGAGGGATAAGGCTATCATCTCTTTCCTACCCAGGAAGATAGTTATTCGAAATTGATTCAGTGTCTGCCTGAAAATTTCTAGATTATAGAGGAACGAACAGCAGAGTTCCCGAAAGTACTACTCGCTGCCGCGGCGCCCAAAGTGAGCCTGACTTGGAACCTCCGCGCACCGCAGTCAGCATCCAGACCCTTCAGTCACTGGACTCGTAGATCCGGTCCCCCGGACGTGGAAAATACCCATAGAATGTGTGCTGGCCGGTGCCGGCCAGTTCATGCAGAGCAATGGCTGGCCGGTAGGTCTAGGAGGCTGCGTCTAGGCAACCTCACTCGCCACAATGTAGGCTCACCTCAGGCATTACTTCTCGGTAGTATTAAAGGTCAGTAAGAGGGTATTATTATGTTAGATGAAACCCTATCTCGTAGACCTAGCCTCAGCGATGTTCTATTCTTAGTACCACCAAATATACCTTGCTTCCTCCTGCAGCGCCTCCTGGGATCCTCGACAAATCATCCTGGCCCTCCCAGGATACACTGCACACCTCTGTAATGATCGCAAACCTCGTCGATATGTCCTTGAGGCCATCTGGATATCTTTCACGACGCGCCTGTCATTCGTGCCTGACAGTACTCTGTTCGCGCGCTAAGTCCTTCATCAGGAAATTCACACATTCCTTAACATGCTTAATCAGCTTAACTTGCTTATCTCAAAACTTGTTTGCTCTCTCTCACATCATTCACCTGGCATATCTTATATTTTTTGAGTGCAAAATACAATAAAACATGTATATTAATATATCTCAACTTTTTTTTTCTGAATTCATTCACATTGAAATTTTGGACAAGTAGATTCAATTTCACCAAGGCAGTTAAGTGTAAATAAGTCCGCATAAGGGCACATCAAGGAATGTGTGAATTTCCTGATGTTTTCAATTTTTCTTCTAGCCATTGACTAGCCATGACCGAAAATCTTAGTTCTGTCTCCACCCCTCCTCCTCAATCCGAAGCCCCAATGAGTATCAATGATGCTAATTACGACGACCCGACAGATTACATCTATGACACTGACTCGGACGACTATGTAGTCACTGCAGACCAGCCTGACCAGCCTGCTTCTCACCCTACAGATGTGGAGCATGAGAACCCTGGGCTTCGCCTCCTGCCAGACAAGATGTCCTATAACCTCTACAGGGCTTGGAAGGCACTTGTACCTATCCTGGTGGATGCCTTTCTGAAGTATTCAGCCAGAACACACGGCCATCCTCTTCCAGAAGCACGCCCGGTGATATCTGCCTGTGCAAAACAAGGTTGCACACAGCAATGAGTTTCAATAATTTGCCTTTTTTTGATTGTAAGTTGTTCATTTGTTCAAGCAGCTCCAACTGATGATTGGCAGGTTTCCTTCTTGTTGATGTATTGTCTGTCAATGTTCAACACTCGCACAAGTTCTCGTCCACCATGGCCTTTTTCCTACCGCGCCTTCTCAACCACGCATGGCCATTTCCATCGACCTACTTGCGTTCTATCGAGCCTTATTCGAGTGTTCCTGCGATGCCATTCATGCGCTCGCATATGCTCTCAAGACTCACTATGCTCGCAGAGGGTTTCAAATGACACGTGGAGATGTAAGTCTTTTTTTTGATCAGCCTCTCAGATGGTTGCTCATTACAAAATGGCCAAATCATCCAAGAACCTTTTTGATGTAGCCTCAGGCAAGCTGTTCAATGGTTCGACATCTTGCAGGTTTAAGTAGAGCGTCAAACTGAAGTGGCAGTACAAATCGCTCGAGTGTAAGACCGTACTCAAGGGGTGAAAAATCTGAAGGGCTTTGGCCTCAGTTCATGCACTGTGCCCCTTGTCCGAGTAATGCCCCTTATTCCAGAGAGGAGATATATGTCCGAAGATCCAGAAGGAGTTGCATGGCGGATCTGGACATCCGAAGATATCGGATATGGTATGTCAAAGGTTATCTGGAGTGTAGGGATGGAAAGAGGATTAAGGCTGACAGAGGTTGACTATCGAAGATAGAGTCGGAGATATAGACTATAGGAATCAATCCCAAGTCTCGGAAAATGACTTTGAGTGGAAAGTGACTCAAGTCCGAGGAAGCGGAATGAGCAGAATCTAAGATGATATTCAAACTAAGGTTCTAAGAGATCTACAAGTGGTTTATATATGGTAAGTATCTAAGATGGATAATCAACAAGCTGGGACCGAGGGCTATGTACAAAGTGTAACGGAAGTCTATTAGTTAATGCGCAGCGGATCAGTAAGCACGAATCGGAAATGAAACACAGGTAATGGATCAGTGACACAGGAAGGAATTATACACAGCCGGAGTACCGGAAACAGGATGAGTGACGAAAGGAGATAGACGCAGTTATACACAAGGGAGATAGAGTGTGAGAAGCGAGCACATTTGGATGAGCGATCTGGACAGGATCTGTGGACCAGACGGAAATAGAACGATCAGATCTGATCGATATGGGATCTGGGATCAGAAGTATGGTATATGACATCGAGAATGAGTGTATGAGGCTCGGAGACCTCAACTTCCAGATGACAGTGGTATATCCATGCCCACATCATCCAATACAACACTCGTGAAAGGCAGGTGCTCCTCCATTCTCATGCAGCATTGTCCTGCATGCTTTGCAGGCATGCTTTTTGGAAGACCACTCAGCGAGGGCAGTGACATTCATGTTGCCATGGACAGCAACTTTCATCATTGATACTGACGGTCTGCAGGCGACTGCCCATGCTTCTATGATCCTGCCTATTTCCTTCCCAAGGCTCAAGTGGATGAAGTCGGGCACTGCATACAATCACTCCGCAAATGTGCCCAAAAGAAGCACACTTCGGCAGTGCCAGATGAAGTGATAGATCAATGTGAGCACTCATATGAAGCTGTGGATGGGAAGAAACAGAAGGCCGCGATGGATTCATTTGATGATACTGGAGTTATGGTGCTCATCTGCCGGCATGACATTTTGTTGTTCTTTGCCAATATTGACTTGCCCGGCGAGCAACAAAAATATGCTATAGTGCTACTTGAGCATTTATTCTCCTTGGTCCCACAGAAAGCCAATGTCATTGCCCTCTATGATGTCAGTTGCATGCTCTCATGGTCATTATCACATGTAAGCTTCCTTAAGATAAAACTTCTCCCGCTTATGTGATACTAGTATGATATCCTTCCTTCTTCAGTGACATCGCATCTTTGATTTGCAACCACCGCTATGCATGCATACGGCCATGAGTGGGCCTGTCAGCTTGAGTACAACCCTCAGATGTGTATTGGGCTTGGTTGTCATATACTGTACATTCAGGTCTGATCCATGGACATCTGGACACCCAATCCATACATCCTAGTCCACCCATCCAATCCAGCTCACATATCCAATCCATATTCATATCTGATTCAGTCCATCATCCGATCTGATCACCCCATCCGATCTGATCCACCCATCCGATCTGTGTTCATATCCGATCCATGCTCATATCAGAAACTATTCCCGCGCACCTGCGCGTTACTCCTTTTAGGTTAATACCTGTGTCCGGCTTTCAGTTATCTCTGCACCTCTGGCTTTCGGTTATCTTGACTTCCGTCTTGATAAGATATTTGTACAAGTCTTATTTCCGAGTTCATAGCCTTATGTTCCGCAATGCCTCAAACATAGCCTCGGACTATCCTTACTTGCCTTCCGGCATGCTACCTACAGTATATAAACTTGTAGTACAACTCCTGCAGACCTCAGTCTGATTCATTGTTCCTACTTCTGTATATTCCTTGATTACTCTGTATCCTGTTATCATGTCTATATAACTCTGTTTCTGTTCTTACACTTGGGCTCCGGCCCTTGTAAGCTTCCGACTCAGGCCTATGGGATCACTCCCTAGACCGGAGCTTTGATCCTATGTCCTATAATCTTTTCGGACTTCGTCCATCTCCACTATCATCTGTTTCACCTCCAACTCTACCTTTGGTAGTCTTATACTGTCTGTTTCTATTCCGGACCTTGTCCGGAGTAGTCTATACTATCTCTACACCATATCCGGACCTACTCCTCTCTAGTAGCCAATACTTCCTCTAAGATCCACAGAGCTATGCTCATCCGATCATCCGATCCATCCACTCCTCCGCTCCTGCTCCTCCGCTCCTCTGACATCTATGGATCATCTTTCCCTCTGGAGCTCTGCTCCTATCCTGCCCTGGACTTTGTCCAGCGGTCCATCCTTCATCTGTTCTACTTGGAGCTTGTTCCAGTAGTGTTACCATTACTCCCTACCTTCCGGAAATAGTTCCGGCACATTCCGGCGCTCATCCGGAAGTCCATTGGAGCTCTGTCAAGCTATCCTGCCTTAGAGTTCGTCCGGACCCTCCATCCAGACTTCACCAGAACTCTCCCTTGGACTTCATCCGAAATTAAGGGCACATACTCGGGTAAGGGGCACAGTGTACGAGCTGAGGCCAAGCCCCTTTGACTTTACAACCCTCTGGTACAACCCCATGTAAGACCAGGACTTCTTACTAATCTCCGGTTTTGCATGGTCGTAACAGGTTCTGACCATATAGATATTTACAAGGTTTTATCATGCGGAATGAGCTTACTGCATGTAACTGTGGTTTAGTGCTTGAGTTGTAAGTGTTTCAACTCACTCAGACGTGTGACTTTGATGCCAACTCACTCGATAATGTCTAAGCTCCTGTTGCGCTCAACTGTTTGATGACCATCAAGCTCATGATCTATTGATTCACGACCTACTGCTTTGTCATGTACTATGCTCAACAGTGTTCTCTCTACAATTTCAGAGGTGTTGTAGATCAAGTATTGTATATTTGTCAGTCTGGTGTAAAGATACAATCTAGCCTGGGCTGTAGATGAACCATGGCCTAAACTAGTATGTGAGTCTTGCGCTCCGTCTAGTCTGCTTCACTTGCAAAGCAAGAGCGTTTGACCCTAAAGGGAATGCTAAGTTAATATAGTTCAATAATGCCCAACCTGTGGTGCAAGACTGCCGTCAGAGGTAGCGAGATGCTAGCAGTGACCTCCGGTCCATGGGAAACTAGCGGTAATACTAGCAGTAAGCACGGGAAAGCGGTAGACAAGCGGTAGTGAAAGTGGTAAAACTGCGGCAGTGCATGTGGTAAAACTGCGGTAAGGCGTGGGAAACTGGCGGTAAAACAAGCGGTGAAGCGTAGCGATGAAGCGGGAAAGTGTAGTGCAAGCGGTGAAGCACAGGAAAGTGTAGCACAAGCGGTGAAGTGTGGGAAAGCGTAGCGCAAGCGGTGAAGCATGGAAAGCGGTAAAGAGCGGTGGTGCGTGCGGCAGTAAAACAATTCTTAAGAGACAGTGACTTTGGCGAAAGACTTTATTCCGTTAGAGACAGTAGTGGTGACAATTCCTAAGTACTGTGTGTACCATAGAGGGAAAAGTAAAAGTACCGGAATGTGCGAAGAGTCCTTTTTAACATGTACCGTGAACGGCCGGAATACATAGCGAGAATGGTAGCGAGATAGAGATATTTAGCTAAGAGGCACGCAGCGAGCAAGCGGCGTCATGGAAGGTAAGGTAAGTCTTGCCGTAGCTTTAGTAATGGCGGAAATGAATATGCTACGCACCAATGGATCTTAGATGGAAATGGAATGGACAGGAGGACATCGGTAGCGAGATTCAGTAAGGGGTAAGGATCCACGGAGCAAAACGGTACTGGCAAAGCGAAAAGGGGTAATGCTCGCTATAGGGGTTTTCTCAGTAGCTGCTGTAGACAGTAACAAGACACTTGTGTCAAATGGCACTTTCATGGTCAGCATGACTTTGTTCGCTACACCGGTTCTGATCATATAGATATTTACAAGGTTTTATCATGCGGAATGAACTTACTGCATGTAACTGTGATTTAGTGCTTGAGTTGTAAGTGTTTCAACTCACTCAGACATGTGACTTTGACACCAACTCACTCAATAATGTCTAAGCTCCTGTTGTGCTCAACTGTTTGATGACCATTGAGCTCATGATCTATTGATTCATGACCTACTGCTTTGTCATGTACTATGCTCAACATTGTTCTCTCCACAATTTCAGAGGTGTTGTAGATCAAGTATGAATTGTATATTATGAAACAGGTATTTTAGCTACAAGTGCGTGTACGTAGTGTCTGAATGCTATCATATCATCTTCATGAATGCCCGGTCTGTGTGCTCCTCATAACACTGCTGCAATAGCTGCGAGAACCCATAGACCACAGTCATAGCCATTCGTTTGCAGAGGCTGGACTACCAGTGGGCAAGCTACCCAACCCTTGACATCAATAAGGCCTGCACCACGACGTTGGTGGGCAATGGATGACAATCAGGTGATAAGATTCATTATGTCCTATAATTATCATGAGTTCAAGATAGCGCAACTCAAAATGATACTCACCTTGACATCAGTTTTCCATGGTTGTCTGTCAGCAAGACTGTCGAAGAGGTGCAACTCTTTGGTTGACATATAGACCACACAAAATACCCAATGCCCAACAGGAGAGAGCTGATGAATTGGTATAAGCCAGATATCTTTCTCCCAATATGATGTCCATGACATATTTCACCATAGTACTTCATCGGATGCATTGTATTGTTACGAACTGGGGTAGCGTCACCAGCGACAGTGAAAAGACACAGACGGTCTGCTGGGAGTTCTTACAATGTCCAGAAGAGGACAAGGTGAAAGTACAGGAACGCGTTCCAAGTACGATCAAGGGTTCAGCCTCAAAGACAAGTCTAAGAGGTATCCGCGAGAATAGAGACTAAGGCTAAGGAGTGCTTAGACTTAGAGACAATTCAAGACGACTTAGGTTGGAGACCTAAGCGAAGGAGATTCCAGGTAAAACCCAGTAGAATTAAAGTAAGGAATCTACTACAAGTACACCATGCTTAAATAGGCCAATATGTGCGCACGACCAAGAGAGACGTGAGAATGTAAGTGCGTATCCAAAGAAGGAAGGCAACTATAGTACAGATGCGTTGAGCATATGAGTCAGAGTCACGTTACGTAATATACAAGTAAATGAGTAGAAAATGAATAGGGGCACGTACGATTGTAACATTACCCCCTTTTTACACGTAAAGTCACCGACTTTACTCATCTTGGTTCGCATAGTAAACGGGATCATCACTCCACTCGTAGTCCTCGTCAGCAAAGGACCCACTCCTCATATACGCGGCTTCTTCAAGACCAGCGCGTCGTTTAGAATCCCTCTTCTTCTCTGCCTGAATTCGTTCATCGTCAAGTTGTTGCTCCCAAGAACGAAGTGCGTCGTAGAATCCTTCGTCCTTCCAGGTTAACTCGAAGGGGGGAGGTCCAACTCGTCGAGGACAATAGATGGACAATGAGTAGGCGACCAAAATCTGCAAACCTTGCACTGATATTCCGCACAATTCTTCTGGCGATGTCCAAGTAGTCCACAGACACGACATTTCATGTTTTCATCAGGGTTGGAATGGACTTTGCGTAGAGGTGATGGTGAGATGATAGGTGTGGGGCTGGTGGATCTGGCGCGTTTCTTCCCCTTATTCCTCCTCATACGTTTCAATGCAAGGGTATTGTTACGCTGAGCTGCGTCTGCTGAGCAGGAGTTAGAGCGTATGCTGATTCAGGGAGGTCAGGAGTGGTTCCTCTTTCAGCGATCGCAAGGAGTTCATTAGATGAAGACGGAGTAGTGATACCGAAGTCTTTTACTAAGACTGGAGAGACGGGATCCATTGGACCGAATGACGATGGGATAGACATGGGAGGATGTATATGAAGGTCGCGAAGTCGAGGCCGAGTGTTACCAACTCAGTGGCTGAGATCCCTAGTAATTTAGCGGCCTCACACTGTTCCTCTGTGCAAGGTTCATACAGCCATGCGGGATGGTCATGGGAGACTGTGATGGGGGGCGGTGAAACCGGTTGTTCAATAGGAGATGGGGTTCGTGGGGAGCTAGGTCGGCTTGTGTTTGCTGTAGGTCGGTGATGGCTTCTTCGACTAAATTTCTGGCCGCTCTAGTTTCAATGACTGATTGCTGGATGGTTTCAACAACCGAGTTGGTGAGTTGTCCGATCTCTTGGACAGCAGTGCATAAGCCAGCAAAGGCGTCAAGACTAGAATACATGCGCGAAGAAGCGGGTGCTGGAATAGGAAGTGGCGTATCTTCCTGCGGAGAGGGAGGTCAAGCAACGCCTGCTCGACGTTCGGCAATGATGTGAATAGCTTCCTCAACATCATTCTTAAAAGAATTGGGAAGCAACAGCATAGCGTAAGCACGAATACGTTTTTGAAGATGAAGGAAACGGTGACGGAGTGTAATTTCTGTTGTTTCTTTGGCGATGACTTCGATAAGGGCTGCGGTACGGATGATGTTGACAACGAGCAGGGCAGGGAAAGCACCTCTTTCGGTGAGGATTCTTTCGATTTCGAAGGCATGTCCTTCACAGAGAATGGCGGCTTCAATGTAAGAGGAGTTGTCGATTTCAGCGGCAAGGGTTCCGTATTGTTCAGCTTCAGAGTCGGAGTCATTGGTGGCAATGGTAACGGGGGTGATGTAGGCAGTGGGGAAAGACATTTCGATGGTAGTAGTTGATCAAGTGCCAGTGCGAGTTGATTGACTGGGAATAATCAGAGGGTGTGTTGCTTCTTATAAGCATTCAAGATTCGGGCGGAGTTCTTCAAGTTCTTTTCTGGGAGCCATTCGTTATCTCCCGATGAGTATCCTTTCCAGGACAAGATAGCGTCGGCGATTGCCGGTTCCTTTGTGGGAAAGAATTGCTTCTATTTCGTATTCTTCTTCTTCTTCGATGATGTCAGGTGGTGGTTCAGGGAAGTTCGGACCGTGTACTTCCGTTTCGCTATAGGACGATAAGACAGAAGCATGGAACGTGGGGTGGATCTTCCATTGCGGAGGGAGTTTGAGTGTGAACGTGATGGGTGATAAGACATCAATGATCGGGAAAGGTCCGTATCGTTTCGGGCGAGTTTCCTTGATGGGAGTTTGAGTCTAAGATTAGTGGCAGATAGCCAAACCTTATCTCCGATCTTCCATGGGATGTACTTATCTCCTCGGGATCGTTCAGCCATTGTCTGCATTGCAATGTTATGACAGGCAATTGCTTCTCTCTTATCTTCTGCAGAGATCGTACTCGGTCTTCTGCTGCGGGGACTGATGAATCAGGGATAGATGAGGGATAGCGCGTGGTTCATATCCCATCATCAGAAAAAGGGGATGCATTCCTTGCATCATGTTTTCGGTGGTTATGGACGAATTCGGCAATTGGAATGTTCTACCCAATCTTCAGGGTTGTTGCGCAATAATGCGTAAATACGTTTCAAGTTCTTGATTTAGCCTTTCAGTTTGGCCATCAGTCTGTGGGTGATAAGCCGTGATGGAGCAATGACGTAGTCGAGAGTCGGCAAGTTCCTTTGAGAAGCGAGATAGGAATTGCGGTCCTCGATCCGAGATGACTTTGTCATGGAGTCCAAATCGTCGGTAGACGTGTTTCAAAAATAGTTTAGCAACCCTTCGAAGTGATGGTTTTCAAACAAGGGATAATAATTACCCCCTTCGTAAGGCCATGGTCTACCACGACCATGATACTGTCAAAGCCTCCAGAGACAGGGAGGTCAGTGATAAGATCAACAGAGACCTGAGAAAACGGGCGAACGGCCAAGAGGGAATAGGCGTGAGCGGGGGCGACAGGATGTGTATCCGCTTTCATTTGCTGACAAAGGGCGCAACCCTCAACATATTTCCGAAGTAAGAGCCCATTGCAGGCCACCAGGCTTCCCGTTTCACGAGTTCTTCAGTTTTGAATCTACCGGGGTGTCCCGCGGTAGGATGATCATGATACCTTTTCAGATATCGGAGCGATGCGCCGGAGGAATATAGGCGCGATTCTTAAAATAGAGGACGTTCTCCTCAATCTTCCAGTCAGAGAGTGCCGATTTCATAGGGGGAAGGCACACGCCATCAAGGGCATCAGATGCTGTTTGAAGACAGGGTCATCGAGGGGGTCAGAGGATGAAGACATCCTTAAGTCGGTATCAATAAGACGAACGAATAGAGCGTCAGGGAGGAGAGTCTGGTCCTCGTTATCGTCTTTGCCGGAATCATAGTCGGGCCGGCGGGATAGTGCATCAGGTACTGCTAATTTAGTACCTGCAACGTGATGCAGTTCAATGTCATAGATAGACAAAATCAATTGCCAACGTGCTTGGCGACGGGTAAGCTTCTGTGCACTTCTAAAGTACAGAAGATTCTTATGGTCGGTGAATACCAGGACGGGTGTGAGTTTCCTTCGAGATAATGACGCCATTCGTTCAATGCCCGGATCACGGCAAGGAGTTCCCGATCAAAGATCTGATAATTGCGTTCCGCGGGTTTAAAGACTGTGAGAGGTAGCACATGGGTGATAAACACCATTTTCATCAGTCTGTAAAGAACTCCGCCGGTTGCTACGAGCGAAGCGTCGGTAGCAATAGCAAATTGTCGGGAAGGATCAGGGTTACGGAGTACCGGTTGGGATGTGAAGCGTCGTTTCAGTTCTTCAAAGGTGTCCATACATTCAGTTGACCATTCAAAGGCCTTATCTTTCTTTGTTAAATCGATAAGGGGTCGAGCGATGTCAGAATAGTGGGAAATGAACGTGCGGTAAAGTTGCAAAAGCCGAGGAATGACCGAACATCTTTTACAGATTTCGGGACTGGCCATTCGGAGATTCCCTTGGTCTTGGCGGTGTCCATAGCAACTTGTCCGGGGCGAATTATCATTCCGAGGTATTCCACTTCTTCTGCATCGAAGGTGCATTTCTCCGGTTTCAAGAACAGTGTTCTTTTCGTATTTTCATCAAAACCGTCTAGTCCGTTCGCGGTGTTCTGCCATGTTGTAGAGAAAATCAGGATATCGTCCATGTAGATAACCATCCATCCTTCATTGATTTCTTGTTGGAAGGTGCGATTCATATATGCTTGGAAGGTTGCTGGGGAATTACAAAGGCCGAAGAACATGACGTTCGGTTCGAAGAGGCCGAATTCCGTGGTAAAAGCAGCTTTCCACCTGTCATCAGGATGGATGCGAATATTGTTATAACCGGACCGAATATCCATTTTCGTAAAGAACTGTGCGTTGTGAAGCGTGCGATGAGGGAAATAGGGAGTGGGAGCGGTAGGCGTTCTTGACTGTCCAATCATTGATGTAGCGATAATCTTGACAGGGACGCAGTTCTCCACTCTTCTTTCCCACAAAGAAGAAGCCACTGGCTTGAGGTGACTTCGATTCTGAGATGAATCCTTTCGCAACGTTTTCATCGATAAACGTTTTGACAGCAGCGCGTTCTTTTTCCGATAGCGGGTAAACCTTAGATGTGCGAGGAATAAAACCGGGTTTAGTATCGATCCGATGATCAATCCAGGGCGTTCGGGGGGTAGTTTGTTCAATCCGTCTTTAGCAAAGACGTCTGCGAAGTCGTGCAAATATCCGGGACCAATTCTTCGAAGATTTCTTTTTCTTTTCCTTCTCATCCGTGGCAATTCCTGAGCTTTGTTACTATATTTCGGAGGAGGAGGGAATTGTGGAGTAGTTGGAGGATTGCTCGAGTTGAGAAGTTCCATCACGTGTCAAGGGTGTGTCCATGGATACTTCCTCTATGATCCTCATGCTGACTCCATCGGTATCGTATTCCACAAGGAATTCTCCATCTCCTAGTTCATAAGAGGAAATTTCTCGCACTTCTGGTGCATGCCAGACATCTTGCATGGTATGAATTGGTCATCATCCTCTGTTGGGATCAACGAGGGCACGGGTTCTTCTTCATCGGGATTTCTTCATTGAAAGCTGAAAGAGTTTTCGGGGGAACAAAGAACTTGGATAGTTTCGGTACGTTGGTGTTCGTCCCTGGGAGTTCTTCTTCCGTTTTCTCTTTCCATGTTTCTGTTCTTCTATTGGCCGTTGCTCAATAGGTTCTTGTCCGACCCGATGCTCGGGTTCGGATTCATTCTTGCGCTTTTCTGCGCGGGGAATCGGTGATACTGGCTTGGCAATTGGACATGGGCGGGGTCTTAGTACGTGGCATTCGTACTTCTGGTTCTGGGTCTTCGGAACATCAATAGGAGAAGCGATGAAAGGTTTCGGAAGACGGAATGTTGCCATTTGGTATGATGATTGAAGAGTCGGGCAACCCGTTCTTCTTTCGATCCGTGTCCAAGTCAATTTCGATTTCATCTGATTTCTCCGTCCTGGAAGGATAAGTGTTTCAGCAGCCCAATCTATATTGGGTTCATTGCTCGTAACCATGGGATTCCAAGGAGGATTTGATCTCTTCTTCCTAATTTGGTAATGTTGAATTTTCCATACATGGTTCGTTCATCAATTTTGACCACAGAAGACAGTAATGTGTGATTGGTCCCCCTTTTATAAGAGTTCCATCTGCTGTTGTAACTCGAAATGGTGTTTTGAGTTTTTGTCGTGTGATTTGATGGAGTTTCACAAACTCCTCTGAGATGAATGTTCCTGCTGCTCCTGAATCGATAACAGCGGTGGTGTCGACGGATTTTAAGCGAGTACGCGAGTGGAGGTGATAGGGACACGAAGTTCTTTTCTTTCACCTACAGCGCGTACAAGTCTTAGTAATACATTGGAGAAACATACGTCGAATCTTTGTTTCTCCAAGTCAAAAATCCTCACAATCCGTCTTACGTTTCTTCATCTTCTTCTTCCCTTTGACTTCGGTTTGTCGGAGTGGGGTCTTCTTCTTTCTTTCAGGACAATTATGAATGCGGTGTCCTGTCTTCTTGCATCCGAAGCATTGTCCTTTCTTCATGCATTCAGATCTCTCCATATCGGAGATTCGATCTATGACCATTGCATTGGAATCACGGTTCGGAATATACCGTGCATTCCCGTAGTTCTTCTTCTTCTGTTGTGGAGTATGACGTGTCCTCATGGCTTAAGCCGATGATGGGCGTTGTCAATAGCAACGCATTGCAGCACAACTCTCTGAATATTTCGGAGACATCTCCTGTATTGAAAAGCTTTGTAAGGATACCCCAATTAAGGCCATCTTGGAAGAACTGGATCTTTGTTGCGTTGTCGGTGATCTGAGCCTTGGCTGCAGTGCCTCAAAGTCAGCAACGTAGGTGTGGAGATCTCCAGTTCCTTGTTTGAGATCTCTAAGTCTTGTGAGCGGGTTCCTTTGGTATCCACCGGTTCGAATGCTTCTTTGAAGTTCTTCATAAAATCTGCCATTGTCCCATAACCAACTTTTTGTCCCGAAGTGTCGGTAGATTGGGCGTGTTCAAGGAATTGTTCCTTCCACGATTTGGCATTCTTTTCGGTCATGAAGGATGTTATGTAAATGATCTTCTGCTTGTCGGTGGTGTAAAGCTTTTCATTGATGTCAAAGTGCAAATTGCACGACTGGATAAACTTGCGAGAGTTATCACGATCTCCATCAAAGCCAGTCGGTTGACCGATCTTGTACTCGAATTCTTTGGTTGCGACATGGTCGATAATTCTTCTGATGAGTTATATTTTCTCGGTGCCTACACGCGCTGTCTTGCTGTCCGTCAGGGCTTTCCTGTCAGGGAGGCTTTCTCTTGACAATCTGCTCAGTGTATGCGTACACTAGTCTGCTGATCTAAGCGATCAGGGTTCAGGGTCGACGACTGAATAGTCGACGATCAAATAGACTTTAATCTTTTGTTACGAACTGGGATGGCGTCACCAGCGACAGTGAAAAGACACAGATGGTCTGCTGGGAGTTCTTACAATGTCCAGAAGAGGACAAGGTGAAAGTACAAGGAACGCGTTCTGAGTACGATCAAGGGTTCTGCCTCAAGGATAAGTCGAGAGGTATCCGTGAGAATAGAGACTAAGGCTAAGGAGTGCTTAGACTTAGAGACAATTCAAGACGACTTAGGTTGGAGACCTAAGCGAAGGAGATTCCAGGTAAAACCCAGTAAGATTAAAGTAAAGAATCTACTACAAGTACACCGTGCTTAAATAGACCAATATGTGTGCACGGACCAAGAGAGACGTGAGAATGTAAGTGCGTATCCAAAGAAGGAAGGCAACATAGTACAAATGCATTGAGCATATGAGTCAGAGTCACATTACATAATATACAAGGTAAATGAAGTAGAGAATGAATAGGGGCACGTACGATTGTAACATTGTTCAGGTGCACGCAAGATATACTGTGCAAACAAGTTCCATGGTATGGTTGAGAACAGCTCTAAGGTGAGTACCAACTTCATCAGAAGGATGCGAGGTGCCAGCCCCCCACAAGCTCACAAGTGCAATAGGAATGTAAACAGTGATTAGGGAACACCATTTGTCTGCTTTCATCATCCTGGCAGATGCACTTCCGAAATCACTTGGGACTGAAGTAAACCAAGATGGAATTATTATCTCCTGGATGACATCTTGAACACAATGTAGGGCATCTAGAGAACCAAGCTGAAGCTCCTTCTCCAGAATAGCAGAAGGTTTTTCACGGCACTGAGAACAAACATAAGAAATTCATAAAAAAGGAGACATATTAAGAACTTACCCATTCCAGCAGAGCTTTTACATAGTCGATTTTGAACAGTCTACTAGATTTCTGGGGAATGCATTGCAAGGCCTCGCAAACAAACTTGAGAGGTCCCATATTCTTGTGAAACAGCAATTTTTTTAGGTTATCCAGATTTTAGTCATTGGAAGACAAGTGGGAAACAAGAAGTGTGCATATAGCAGTGACCTGAGTCATTTCCTTCGAAGTCATCCCCAGAGGCATATCCCCTAAGTCGCATGAAAAAGCCAGAGGGGATGAAGTTGATGAAGTGGTCACTGTAGTCAAACTTGAGAAGGCAATGAGAGTGATGCTGGACTAAACCTTCCAATATACAATGCATCAGGTCGACAACAAGCTGGCATGAGGGATCCCAGTATGGCAAATGCCACATCTCTGAATAGTGCACATGAGCTTTGAATAGTTTCTCTCATTCGGAGGTCATTGCAGCACCCCTCCACCTCCACCACTCAGCGAACTTCCAGAGTTCATCTTTATCACGAGGTTCCCAGCTTTCAAAGTCCACTCTACCATATGTGGTCTTATGGTAGCAATTACACACACTACAATAAAAATGGCTACTGGTTCCAGCTAAAGCAGCAAGATGAAGAGTGGCAGGAAGATCACAAACAGCCAAAACAATAGCGCTGCGAGCAAGCTGGCCAGTAGGAAAACAAGCAGTCTTGGAAAAATTGATACCACACTCCCATGAGTCTACCATGTCATCGATAAGTGGCCGGATGTAGTGATTGATATGCTCGAGGGATGGCTGTTTGGGACCTGGGATGATTCCTGCGAGATCCATGTTCTCGGGCTTATACCTGATATCCAATGGTAGATTTAAGCAATCCATAGAGGTGATTCCAGAGGATTTGTTAGCACCACACAAATTCATACCCTCTGGATTGAAGAAGTCCACATGAAGAGCAAAAGAATAGCGCCCTTCATCTCCTCTATTAATAAAAAGTGAACCTGGCTCTGGGCCACAAAATTGCCAGAGAAACTGAGCCTTGAATGCATGTTTCATCATGAGCGGATGGGGGGAATTGATTGAGTCCTGCAAATCATCGCAGGCTTGATCCATCACCCCTTCAATATCTGCACGGGAGAGGAGACCGGCGAGGTAGTCTTTAAAATCATGGTAAACAAATGTTTTCTTTGGTCACACTACTCCATCAGGGCCATGGCTGAGCAATGACTCACCACATTCAGCCTCTGGCATGGGGCAGTGTGTGAAACATTCAGGATATATAGGAATAGTCGAACCACCTGTGTAATGGGGACTGTAAGTGCAGTGACAAGTGAAGCAGACCGTGTATACAGAAGTCCAATTTGTGAGGCTTGTGACTGTTGAACTGGGCTTCTAAGCCATCTATCTTTAATATAATTGCCCACTTCCGTTAGATCACAATGTCTGCATTTCATGTGACATTCTCCACAGCTGTACGAAGCAATGGTAGCTTGCAACCAACATCATTGGAATTACCTGCAAGTAACAACTGAAAGTACCGCTGAATGTGGAACTCTATGTTATTGAGGATTGTCAAGGCCTTCACAGTTTGCCAATGTGTGTTCTTCTGGGAGACATCGCCAATAATGGCAACTTTCAGTTTGTGGGCAACAAAAGGATCTAGCAAAGTGAGTCACTCAAGATCATCCACCAGAGCCAAAATAGGTGGTGGAGTGGGGTTGGGGGTGAGAAACAGGCGGTGTAAAGATACAATCTAGCCTGGGCTGTAGATAAACCACGGCCTAAACTAGTATGCGAGTCTTGTGCTCTACCTAGTCTGCTTCACTTGCGAAGGCAAGAACGTTCGACCCTAAAGGGAATGCTAAGTTAGTATAGTCTAATAATGCCCAACCTGTGGTGCAAGACTGCCGTTGGAGGTAGCGAGATGCTAGCGGTGACCTCCGGTCTGTGGGAAACTAGCAGTAATACTAGCAGTAAGCATGGGAAAGCGGTAGACAAGCGGTAAGGCGTGGGAAAGCGTAGTGCAAGCAGTGAAGCGCAGGAAAGTGGTAGAGAGCAGTGGTGCGTGCAGCAGTAAAACAATCCTTAAGAGACAGTGACTTCGGCGAAAAACTTTATTCCGTTAGAGACAGTAGTGGTGACAATTCCTAAGTACCGTGTGTACCATAGAGGGAAAAGTAAAAGTACCGGAATGTGCGAAGAGTCCTTTTTAACATGTACCGTGAATGGCCGGAATACATAGCAAGAATGGTAGTGAGATAGAGATATTTAGCTAAGAGGCACGCAGCGAGCAAGCAGTGTCATGGAAGGTAAGGTAAGTCTTGCTGTAGCTTTAGTAACGGTGGAAACGAATATGCTACGCACCAATGGATCTTAGATGGAAATGGAATGGACAGGAGGACATCGGTAGTGAGATTCGGTAAGGGGCAAGGATCCATGGAGCGAAAACAGTACCAGCGAAGCAAAAAGGGGTAATGCTCGCTATAGGGGTTTTCTCGGTAGCCGCTGTAGACAGTAATGAGACACTTGTGTAAAATGGCACTTTCATGGTCAGTGTGACTTTGTTCGCTACAGCAGTTTGTTGTCAATGAGGGCAAGTGTGCAGAGCTGTGAGACTAGTAAATCCATAATGATGTCCTTGCACTGAGAGCCAGCAGCAGCATGTTCTGCTTGGGTGTGTTTAGTATGTTGTAGATGAGCCGCCATAAGACATTCTGCAATGAGTACCCCCTTAGGTGTGCCATCATCAGCATGATTGCCTGTTTCGATGCATTCCTCACAGAAGCACCATTTGAACAATGAGCAGGACACAGGCATGAAGAGTGGGGCAAAAACAAGACAGCCTCATTCCAGTTGTGGAAGTTGATTTGGGATGGTTACCAATAGCAACGACAGTACGTACTGTCGTTTCTATGAAATTGGATAGGGAGTGACAGTTAGAATTGGGGAGAACTGACTGCATAGGCAAGCTTTTTTAAGTCAGACGAACAACAATGATAGAAGAAACAACTCGCAATTTCCAAAAATGAAAGAACAAGACAGCAGTAAGCCTTGTACATGTTCACAAGAACTACTAAACAAGGAAATATAACTCTGTTGTCAGGAAGAGCTGGTGGCAACCTGAGCTTGACGTAGACGGCATTACTGGCTTTGGACTAGTCCTAAGACACTGAGGATGCCTACAAGGAAATGGTTAAGGAACGGGGTATAGGTAGTGTTGAAGGACTGACCATTGGCAATGAAAGCAGAGAACGCCAGGCAGCATGACTGTACATACAGTCATGCCCTGGAAAGGTCGTCAACAAGTTTTTGCCCAAGTTATTTATGCGATAGGTGATCCCATAAAAGACCAGAGTAAGGATGTTAAACCTATGATCAATATGGGATGAAGGGTCCTATGGAAGACCAGGCAAAGAATGTTAAACCTACGATCAATAAGAGGAGAATAACATCATGATGCTCACTTCATAGATTTGTGGTTTCTGCACAAGTTATTCTATGATAGGTGGTCCAATGAAAAAGCAGGGTAAGGATGCTGAACCCATGATCAATATTGCAAAAGGCTGCCATGGACGTCAAGCCAGAAAGTGATGGATGTTGACTTGGAGTTGAGACATTGGTGGTAGCAATGAAAGTAGAGAATACCAGGCATGACTGTACATACAGACATGCCCTAGAAGATGACGGGCATGACCGTACATATGGTCATGCCCTGAAGAAGTTTGTGGAAAGTCCTTGTTGATGAGAAGCCCCAGTGGCGATGAAAGAGGAGAATGTGGGGCATGACTGTATGTACAGTCATGCCCTGGAAGAAGGTGAGGAAGGTCATTGTCGACAAGGAGGAACGGTAGGCTCAACAGTACAAACCGTCAAACCTAGGAGAAGGTAGTAGTAGTAGTAGTAGTAGTAGTAGTAATAGTCCAGAAGGGACTTAGAACTTTGGCAATGAAAGTGCCCAACAATCACAAATAACCACATTTGGATATTATTACATAATACTACCTTGCTCAAGCCTTTCAAACTTTGGCGACATTTATCACAACTACGAGCTCATCAAGCTCATCGTCCCCATCCTCGAAGCATGACGGTATGTACTGTCGTGCTCATTGAGCTCATTGTTGTTATATCTTTGGAGCACAATAGTATTGCTACTCACCTCGCAAACTCTCCATCCCTTTTTGCTGATCATCAACTCCTCCGCTTACGCTGACTGCCATCCTTTGGCCTCTGCACCAGGTAAGTAAGAAATCCAATGTTAACAAACATTAACAAATCCAGCCATCAACACTGGTCATCTCCTCTACCGTACATACAGTAGAGTAGGCAATGGCCAATTCACTCTCACTGACTGTGATCCTTTAGATCATGCTGGCCCATTCCTCCCCTCCACCATACATACAGTAGAGTGGGCAATGGCCAATTTTCTCTTGCTGACTGCGATCCTTTAGATCACACTGGCCCATTCCTCCCCTCCACCATACATACAGTGGAGTGGGCATGGCTAGTTTGCTTTCACTTATTGTGATCCCTTGGATCATGTTGGCCCATCCCGCCCATCCTCTACGTCAGATAAGCAAGTCATTTGTTGAAGATCCAACCCTATTGACCAATCGTCAAACAATCCAGCCATTAACATCTGCCATCCCCCTCCACCGTACATACAGTGGAGGGGAGTTGACTTATCTTACATTCCTGCGATTTGTTTACACCCTCTATTCAACACACTACACTACTATGCTACCCCAACTTTTATCCATCAGAACATCTCATCTGACACATTCAACCTTTCCACCTGACCTCCAGTAAGACCATCAAGCCATTTGCTGTTGTATAGGGCCTTGGGTAATCCAGTGACCAGGCTGCGTTGTAACGAACATATTGGCGCTAGGCTTAAAACCCTATCTTTTGACACTCGTCTCACGTCTATAGGAGTTACCACTTGTCCATGGCTGTCTTACCCCTTTAGCACTTCCAGTGGCATCCCATGCTTACCGCACACCATACCAATTGCCACACCATGTTCCATGTACCGATGTCCTCCCATGTCCTTGCTGCATCTGCATAGCTCCATTTGGTGCATCGTTGGACTTTTGACTGTTACTTTGACTGAACTTCTCACGCACCGCTACTTTACTGCTGAAAGTACCGTGGACTTCTTTACTGTTTCTTTGCACCACTAGCAACCTTACCGCTACCGCAGATATCATCGCTCACTCAATGCAACTGTTACAGACTATATCTCAACCACAGTAGCACAGCTACATATGACGCTAGTTCTGGCAGCATCATCGCTGACCGTGGCAACTTATTGCTGACCACGACACTTCATTTGCACATAAGTTAGACTTGAACTTGACCATACTAATAGGCATCCCCCTTTAGGGTTGAATGCTCTTGTTTTCACAAGTGAAGCAGACTAGACAGAGCACAAGACTCTCATACTAACTTAGGAGGTAGTTTATCTACAGCCAAGGTTAGGTTGTATCTTTACAGTGGTTACTACACTCGAGCACTACTGATCTCACCAAGAGCATTCCAAGTACATATGATTTAGGATATAAGTGTGTACCCACATGATACGATACCTGATTTTACCCCATTGCACGTACTATAGGTCAGGATTATTGTCTAGCTCTGGATTTACCCAGTAGTAGACTTAGTCTTTAGAGTTCATTACCGCTTGTTAATCAATCTCGCTCTTTCACCGTTACCACTGGCATACTGCTGGACTCTTGATTGCTATTTTTATTGAACTTCTCACGCACCACTACTTTACTGCTGAAAGTACCACAGCCTTCTTTGCTGTTTCTTTGCACTGCTACCACTGATATTATCGCTCGCTCGACATTACTGTTACTAACTTTAACTCAACTATGGTAGTACCGCTACATACGACGCTAGTTCCAGCGGCATCACCACTGACCGCGGCAACTTACCGCTGACTATGACGCAACATTCGCACATTGGTTTTACTCGAACTTAACCATACTAACAGGCATCCCCCTTTAGGGTCGAACGCTCTTGTTTTGCAAGTGAAGCAGACTAGACAGAGCGCAAGACCACACATATTAACTTAGGAGGTAGTTTATCTACAGCCCAGGTTAGGTTGTATCTTTACACTGTACAGTCGTCGAATTTCCAGATGCGCATATCCTTTTCATTGGTTTGGAACCCTGGAGCACGGAAATTTCATCATCCAACACTCTTTGGTTATTGATGATATTCAGCTCTCGCTCTATCCCATGATGCCATGTCATGTTCTTCACCCAGAGCACACATTTGATGTCGTTTTTGCTATCACTTTCTTCTGAACTCATACTTCCATCTCCCAGCGTCTTGATTAGTTTTTGAAGCCACTGCCAAGCTGGTAGGTCTTCATCCTCACCATCTTTCTTCAGCTCAATAACTTGCTCCAGAACTTTTGCTCTGCAGAGATATTTCTATAGATGCATTAGTACCCGAAGAGCCTTGAGATCATGCTGCAGACATACATTTTGCCGACAAGTTGTTTGACGAACCAACTTCAGATTTTCATATCTTTTTGCAATTAACCTCTCCCTTCTGCCACAGTCTCCAAGATACCCTTTGGTTGTGCTGCTCTCCAGATTGTCCATAGCTGCTTGTAGCAATCTTCGAGTATTGCCTTATAATAGTCATCTGACCTCCGGAATGACCACTCCTCTTCTACACTCCTCTTTTCCAATTTTCCAAGGAGAATATCAAGAATTTTCGCATTCCAGGGGGTTTTAGGTCCATGTTTGAGATCGAAAGCCAAATTCTGGGTGTTAGGGGCTGGGCCATCTTTGTACTCATATGAGTACACATCTTCATGATCCACTGGCTGATGTACAATAAAGTCTGCATCTTGAGATATACTGAAGGTATCTTTGAGGAGACGCCAGATCTCACCCTACTTCATGCTCAGTATCAGCATATATGTCAAAATTTAACTCTTACAAGAAGGAAGTCTCTTTCATGGCTCAATTCTGCGGCCTTTTCTATCCTAATTTCATCATCCTACTTCCTTTTCCTTCAAGGACTACACTTCCTGAACGTCAGGATATCCTTATCGCCCAAGATGTGTTTGAGTGCCACCTCTACACCTTTGGAGATCATGTTTTCCATTGCAGACATAGGGTAGACATTGTCAGGCTGAAATTGCTGTGGCTGTTGCTCAATCATTGGTGATCATTCTCGATGCACTTCCATAGGGTCATCAGCATCAGCATCCTGCTATGTCGTGAGTTTAAAACAAGTTCTGACTGCTTAGTACTTACCTCTACTACAGATATCAGATGCATCTTGCGTGTTATTCCATGTACCTTCCTGATCTTTTTGATTGTCTCGAGGCATGGAGTCTTGATCTGTGGTTTCTGGGGCATTTGGGGTAGCTGTTGAGTGTTCCTTCGGGTGGGGTCTGTGTCCATTTCCATGGCTGCATGCTGTTGCCTACCATGTCTTGTGAAGCGCTGCTCCATGCTAGTGAGCTCATTCTCTTTTTCTACCTTCAGTTTTTCTATTTCTAGTTGTAGCCTTTGCTCCATTTCAGCAAAAATGGCTTTCTCGCATTCTTCCAACTGCTTGACGTCATTAGCGATTCCTGTGTTTGGTTGTTCTTCCCCACCTCTTGATTTTTTCTTGTATTTAATTCTGTGTTGTGTCGTGCCAGTTCTTCAGCCAACTACTTGTCATCATTAGTGATTCCCTGGTCAGTTGTTCTTTCTCACCTCTTGGTCTTTTCTTGCACTTATCTTTACTTCATGCCATGTTAGTTCTTCAGCAATGTTCTTCCTCAGCAGTGGTTGCTGTTGCTCTTGCCATGCATGAATTTCCTATTAACTTGTAAGCATGCATCTGACTGAATGTATCTGTTTCACTTACTTGCTTTTCCTGCTCTCAATCTCTCATAGCTGCTTCTCACTGTCGAGTTTTCTCATTGAAATCATGCATGTGGTGCTCACGCTCATCTTGTGCAAGATGTCGTTGCTCCTCAATGTGGTCTTGAGCTTCTCAGCGTATCTGCCAGTATGATCAGCAGTGACAAATTTCAGTGAGTTTATTGTGCATACCACTTCAGTTTCCTGTATAATATTGTTAATATGTTCTTGTTGTTCATACACAGTCTGGCAAAGTGTCTGTGAATAGTTAACTTCATGAAAGCGACACTTCCCAGACATCTAGATAGGCATCATGAGTCACAGAGGCTGATTTGTACTATTGACATACCACTTCATCTCTAGCCCAGTTGTCAAGTCGCACCACACTGGTAGGAGGCTGACTGAGAGCATCCATAAAGTCACCAGCACCCTGATTGTCATCTTCATTGTCACCAAATAAATCCCCATCATAAGATGTTTGTACATCTTCTGGCTGAAACTTGGGACACTGCATGTCAATGTCAATGTTATCGACACTCATAATGGGGCAAGAATCCATCATCAGGTTGCAAACATCATTCCCAGGTTTTTTAAGCTATGTGCATGCATTTTTGTCTTGATTCTTTTAGACATCTTGAACAACAGAACAACATGTCCAGGTTCATCTCTACCACTTTCAATTATCTTTTGCTCTATTTACTCTTACAATGACCTTTGTACAATTACCCTTGGCAACCAGTGTATTAACAGGAATATGAGGTAATATTACCTTATACAATTACCCTTGACAACCAGCGCTGTAGTTTGGCTCCCTGCTGTTTTTTTGTCAACTGCATCCTGTTAAGACCGTACTCAAAGGGTAAGAGATCTGAAGGGCTTTGGCCTCAGTTCGTACACTGTGCCCCTTTCATGAGTAATGCCCCTTATTTCAGAGGAAAGATATATGTCTGAAGGTCCAGAAGTGGTTGCGTGATGGATCTGGACGTCCGAAGGTATCAGATCTGACACATCTGAAGGTTATCCAGAACGTAGGGACGGAACAAGGATTAAGGTTAGTCTCAGAATAAGTTCCTGACTAGAAACTAACAGAGGTAGAGTTGGAGATATAGACTATAGGAGTCAATCCTAAGTCTCAGAAGATGACTAGAGTTGGAAGGAACTCAAGTCCAGAGGAACAGAATGAGCAGAATCTAAGATGATATTCAAACTAAGGTTCTATGGAGATTTACAAGTGGTTTATATACTGTAAGTAACTAGTATGGATAATCAGTGAGTCTGGGACCGAGGGTTATGTATGATGTATAACAGAAGTCTATTAGTCAATGCACAGCAGATCAATAAGCATGAGTCGGAAATGAGACATAGGTAACGGATCAATAAGCAGGAGTGTTACGAACTGGGGTGGCGTCACCAGCGACAGTGAGAAAACACAGTCGGTCTACTGGGAAGTTCTTACAATGCCCAAAAGAGGACAAGGTGAAAGTACAAGGAACGCGTTCCGAGTACGATCAAGGGTCTGGCCTCAAAGACAAGTCTAAGAGGTTCTACGAGAATAGAGGCTAAGACTAAGGAGTGCTTAGACTTAGAGACGATTCAAGACGACTTAGGTTGGAGACCTAAGCGAAGGAGATTCCAGGTAAAACCCAGTAAGATTAAAGTAAGGAATTTACTACAAGTACACTGTGCTTAAATAGGCCATTATGTGCGCACAGACCAAGTAACCGTGAGAATGTAACTGCGTATCCTAATAAGGAAGGCATGTGTTGTACAGATGCATTGAGCATATAAGGCAAAGTCATGTGACGCGATACAAGTAAAGAAACAAAGGGAAAATGAATAGGAGCACGTACAATTGTAACAAGGAGGGAAATATACATAGCTGGAATACCGGAGACAGGAAGATTGCCTAAAGGAGGTAGATGCAGATGTCCACAAGGGAGTTAGAGTGTGAGAAGTAGGAACTTTTGGATGGGAGATCCGGATAGGATCTGTGGACTGGATGGAAGCAGGATTGATCAGATCTGATCGGATCTGAGATCAGATGTATGGAATATGACACATCCCCAAAATGATTATGGTTATTGTCTTTGACTCAGCACATAAGTTTTTAAAAGCTGGACCACTACTATAGCGTGCTTCCATCGCCTGCTTCCATTGCCCACATTCATTGCCCCACCTCTTAAATTATTTCCTTGATCAAATTATGGTAAACACTCGCACATATATCCTTCCAACATCTTCTGTAAGTTATCGCTTACTACCTCACACCCTTTGTTTACCTTTAAATCAGACCCTGGAGCTTCACCTGCGGTGCAGGTTATATTCAGCATTGTGGACCAAACCCCATCAGGTCACCATGTTGACGCATTGCTCTGGCCACTTGCGCTGTAGCAAGCAAAGTCACGCTGACCGTCAAACCCCTGTTTTGGACAAGCATCTCATTACCATCTGCAGCGGCAACCGAAGAATTCCCTTATAGCGAGTATATAGCCTTTTTGCTCTGCTAAGGCAGAACCGTACTTCTTCTGCGAACCCTTACCGGATCCTTACGCTGATGCCCTCATGTCCTGTCCAAATCCGTCTAGATCCATTGGTGCATAGTTACTTTGCTTCTGCCGTTACTAAATCTACAACAGGATTTACCTTGCGTCTCAAGGGGCTGCTGCATCCTGTGCACCTCTTAGTTAATACCCTGTTTATTTTCTTTCTCGCTACCGGTGTAAAGATACAACCTAACCTGGGCTGTAGATAAACTACCTCCTAAGTTAGTATGTGAGTCTTGCACTCCGTCTAGTCTGCTTCACTTGCGAAACAAGAGTGTTCAACCCTAAAGGGGGATGCCTGTTATCATGGTCAAGTTCGAGTCAAACCAATGTGCAAATGTAGCATCATAGTCAGTGGTAAGTTGCCGCAGTCAGCAATGATGCCACCGGAACTAGTGTCATATGTAGCAGGGCTACCTTGGTCGAAATAATACTTGTAACAGTTACATCGAGCGAGCGGTGATGAGCGGTGATATCAGCGGTAGCGGTAAGGTTGCAAGCGGTGCAAAGAAACAGTCAAGAAGGTCGCAGTACTTTCAGCAGTAAAGTAGCGGTGCGTGAGGAGTTCAGTCTAAATAGCAATCAAAAGTCTAGTGGTATGCCAGTGGTAACGGAGAACGAGCATGATTGATTAACGAGCGATAAGGAACTTTAAAGACTAAGTCTACTACTGGGTAGATCCAGAGCTATGCATAATCCTGAGATCAGGTGACTATTAGTGGCTATGCTAGGTGGAATATCAATTATGTAATATTTGAAGCATAAATTCACACTTTTTGGAGATGCATAGAAATGACATGAGTGAAACATAGTGGGTTTCATGAGTTTGTCTGCAGGGTAACCTTACATGATTATTTTTCTGGGGTCACCTGACATCTGTGGGAATTTTATGAAATAGTTCCTGGAACCAAACATACATAAATGCACACATGAAAAATGAATTAGGAATAATAAGCGAAACTTTTTACGAACAAAAAGAAACTTTAGGTCTTGGGTCATAGATCAATTTCTGAATAGAGGAACACTAAGTTATTGTAGTCCTAGTACTATTTGTCAGCTGTGGTAGTGCTTAGTCAGCCATGCACCAGACCAGTTTGGTGCATGTCAGCATGAGGTTTTACTGATTTTGCAGGTGTGTTGAATTGGACTGTAGGCTGCTGAGCTGCAAGAGTATTGCCAATTGATGCTGTCTTCACCCTCTTAGGCACCTGAGTGTCCATGTCTAGAATTATGACAGATGTCTATAAATATGAGTCAGTGAAAATTCATGTGAGAACCAAGTTCTCACTGAATCTGTAGTGTGACAAGCATTCTGCAACTTGGATAGAGTCTTCATGAGCAGTGCAGGATTTTGCTTCAAGCTGGCTGCAGGCTAAGATGTCTCCAGCTTGAGGTCTGAGTGATCAAGTCAACCTTAATAGAATAGTCACCAATATCAGATAGCAGATCATGGTCCATCAGCAAAACCCAAATGTGAGGTCCCCCTATCTCTGTCATATACCATACTTCTGATCTCTGATCCGACCATATCCGATCAGATCCAATCAATTCTATTTCCGTCTGGTCCACAGATCCTGTCCGGATCATCCATCCGAATGTGCCCACTTCTCGCACTCTAACTCCCTTGTGTATATCTGCATCTATCTCCTTTCGTCATTCCTCCTGTTTCCGGTATTCCAACTGTGTATACTTCCGTCCAGTGTCACTGATCCGTTACCTGTGTTTCATTTCTGATTCGTGCTTACTGATCCACTGTGCATTAACTAATAGACTTCCGTTACACTTCGTACATAGCCCTCGGTCCCGGACTTGTTGATTATCTGTATTAGATACTTACAGTATATAAACCACTTCTAGATCTCCGTAGAACCTTAGTTCGAATATCATCTTAGATTCTGCTCATTCTGTTTCCTCTGGACTTGAGTCACTTTCTGCTCTAAGTCATCTTCCGAGACTTGGGATTGATTCCTTTAGTCTATATCTCCGACTCTATCTTCAGATAGTCCACCTCTGTCAGTTTCTAGTTAGGAACCCATTCTGAAGCTAGCCTTAATCCTCATTCCATCCCTATGCTCCAGATAACCTTCGGACATACCATATCCGATACCTTCGAACATCCGGATCCGTCACGCAACTCCTTCCAGATCTTCAGACGTATACCTCCTCTCTGAAATAAGGGGCATTACTAGGGAAAGGGGCACAGTGCACAAACTGAGGCCAAAGCCCTTCAGATCTTTCACCCTTTGAGTACAGTCTTAACAATCTCCAGTGCTGTGCAGCACTACACATAGGGGGACTTCCCTGTATAGTACATAAGTGTTTTGCTGATGTCACTTGCAGTGGCATCAAAGTCTTCAATTCCACTGGCAGAGGATGAGGCATTGGCTGTGCCTCGCTACTCTGAGTGAATGGAGTCTCAATATTAAGTGTGAGTCCAACAGTAGTCTGTAAAGATAAATCAGTAGTGTAAAATATTAATAAAAAAAGGAAAAAATCACTGTGGCTAGTTCCTTGCCTTTCTTGACCATTGAATGAGTAAGTGTTACAGTCGTACATGCCCCTATTCATTTTCTCTCCATTCTTACTTTGCATATCATGTGATATGTTTCTTGACTCATACACTCAACATGTCTGTACCATAGTTGCCTTCCTCTTCAGGATATGCACTTATATTCTCATGTCTCTCTTGGTCCATGTGCACATATTGGCTTATTTAAGCACATTGTATTATGCTTGTATTCCTTACTTTAATCTTACTGGGTTTTACCTCAGAAATCCTTTCACTAAGGTCTCCAACCTTAGTCATCTGAATTGTCTCTAAGTCTAAGCACTCCTTAGCCTTAGTCTCAATTCTTGATCTCATACTCAACTTAGCCAAGTCTTGCACATCGGACCTTTGCTCTTGTGCATCAGTCAGAATCCATGCCTGAAAGCTCTCTTCTGAGTTTGTGTTTTAAGAACTATCCCAGTTCATAACACAAATTTCGGCTCCTAGTCATGTTCATTTTTTTCCTTCACAACACACTAACCAATTGTAGAATCAGGCATCATAGTTATACTTCTGTCATGCAAATGAACATTTTCCGCATTTTTTGGTATTTTTCTATCCATTTTTAGGGGTTGGCCAAATTTTGAGGGCAAAAATTTTCAAACCTCACAGAGAGGAAATTGGCTTGTGCAAATTGCTTCATTATATCCTAAATACTATATCTGTGTACTTAAATGTGTAATCTGACTCAATGGAGAGTGCCCAAAAATCAATGACCAAAATTGTCGAGTTTGTTTGTCCAACTGTAATTTCGGTCATGAGGTTGGGCGTTAGGCGTTGTGCTTGGGCGTTCAACTTTAGCTCCCCTTATATATAATATATGACACTTCATTAAACAACCTCTCCAGGTTCTGGCTCAGATGAATCACCTAACCGCCCCGCACCCACATCCATAAGCCTGCTACCTCCAGAACCAGTACCCGAACCCGAAGCGAAAGACTGCGTCGAAAGCGGATACATATACCCATCTTGCACAGAAGAGTACGCGTGAGGAGGCATAAATCGCTGATCAGGCATAGTAGGTGGAACAGAATTCAAGGACACCTGCGGTAGAGGGTACGCAGTCCCAAAGCCACTCTCATTCCCAAGTCCTAGCTGATATGGTGCTGAAGCGTACCCTTTTCGGGAAGTGTGCCCTGCACGGATGATGCCAGACTCGGGAATGCTATGGGTGTGGGTACTCCCTTTCTGTTTCCTGTTACCTTGTTTGGTTGCAGCACCCTCAAGCTTTGCTTTCTTCTGTCGTTTTGTAGGCATTTCATATTCACCCTGCGAGTGCGCATCCTCGACCATCTTTCGCTTCCCGTTAGATTTCTGAGACGGTTCAGGGTTGAAGGTCTGCAGAGAGTATGGGGTGGTGTAGCCGGGAGGAGGAGGCTCGCCTTGAAACCGGATAAACTCCATCGCGCCTTGCTCGATTGCAGTACAAATGACAGCTACTTTAGCATCTGCTTTGTTGCGGTAGTCATTCGATACTGTCCAGGTTCGTGTTTGGTCGGGCGTAGGATCGGCAGCGAGGTGGAGCGTCATCGTGCATCCGAAGGCTATATGCAATGAGCATGTGACGCGACATGATGATAAGAAAACAAAAACGAACCATCTTTCTCCTTCTCATAAGTAAAATTAGGATGCCGACTCCTGAGTTTATTATACTCGGATAAGAGGACGGGGTATACTTGATCGTTCACCCATGTTTTCATCAAAGGCGTGACTCTCGCCTCGACAGCCTTTCCTATCGCACGCATGTAATCTCCAGCACCGTGAGACAGTGCTTGGAGGCATACGGCCGCTTTTGCATCTGCACGTTTTGGAAACCTAGGATCAACGAGGTATGCTCTATATTCTGTAGGTCTGTCTAAGCGGAGGAAGCAACCATGGACTAGATAGAGTAAATCATTGTCGTGAGCGTAAGCTTTTTATGATGATGGTGAGGAATACGTACGTCCTGGAGTTCCGTCTGACGTGAAAATGAAAGTGGTGGTCAGCTTTCCGCCTCTTGCGTTTTGCACGAGGGTGTTCATATATCCAGGCGCACCGAACTCGTTGGCATCTTTGCTTTCGAACGATTCAGGGAACGGGCGGGGGAGGGATTCGTAGAATGCCTGGAGAGTCGATGGAGGCTGTTTGTTGGCTGAGACGCCATTAATGTCGGAGGAAGTGGGGGTTGAGTATAGCTGGGGGGACGCAGGGTGTAGTTGGCCGTTTCCGTGTTTGATAAAGTCGAGCGCGCCCTCGCGAAGTGCGGCTTCAGCACACGCGGCCTTTGCTTCATTGTATGTGTTGTAGATGGTATCGGACGCGTAAACCTTGATTACATGAGGTGAAAGCTCGATTCTGAGGGCACATCCTTGAGCTTCGGTACACTTAGTTCAACAGGGTCCGGACATCAGAGATTTTGATACTTACTGTGACCGACTTTGGGCTCCAGCAATGCTACCCAATGTGGTGCGATAGAACCGCCCCGCCATTCTGCACAGCAGGTCTCGATTTGCTCAATCGCATTATTACTGACTGAATGCTCAGTTGATCCGATCTCTGCCCGCGTACGCTCCTGGTTTTGTGAGCTATTGATGGAGGCGAGAACGAGCCCGCGTTTAAGTTGGAGCTCTTCAGGATCTCCATGAAAGATGAAATCCAGTGCGCCCATTTCGATCGCGAGAGTAGCTGCAGCAGATTTTGCATCAGATTTGCGAGAATAGACGGGGTCGGTTGCATAAGAACGGGTGCTTCCGTTAGGACGAGATATTGTCAATATGCATTTCTTGCCTGTGAAGTTATTTATGAGGATGATGGTTTGACGTGAGAGTGGATACGCACTGCGCTGGCCAGCTTCTTCGATGAATTCAAACTTGAGTGGTTCGATGGATCCAAATGTGCGTTGAGATGTTTGATGTAGACGGCTGATAGCGTTTGTTGAGACGGTGTCAACTGAGGTCTTGGGTACGGCGGACGCGGGGGGTTGTGGGCGTTGAATGGGAGAATTTTGGGGAATAGACAGTGTTTCCTGTGACGCTGCTGCTGGGATGGATGGAGAATCGTATAGGTAGTCTGACAATGATATGCAACCTATGCTAGCTAGATTTCTGGATACTTGATCAAAAATGCTAACATTGGCTACTTTGTGAGTCAGTGATAGCATGTTGTCGAGGATATTATTCCAGCCGAAGTTTATTGTAGCACTATAGACATATGCTTAGCTTCGGGTCGAAGACTACTACTAGTGGGTCAAGCACTGGCAGCTGACAGATATTTATATTATCGTCAACAAGCACTGCAGCAGGAAAACACAGTTGTTGGCCGCTGGTTCATTTGACAAAACGATGAAATGGTAGGATACCAAAACCTGGCAGCAGGGTGACCGGCGTAAAGTCAACTGCTTACGGCATCTGTATCTGAACTTCTTCAAGTTGACCGTGACATTGTGCAACAACTTGAATATTCAAATTTATAATTCAGACGGCGTTGCATCCTTTAAGGCCCACAAATTATGGAACTACTCGCGTAGATGGACCCTCTGGTAATAATCTCAAATCTACCATACGCAAGTAGAATAGAATATGGCAGCAGGTTGGTGTTCCTTGGACTGGTCACTGGCACTAGTGTCCTCAGCAGAGGTGGTGATGAGACTCGGAGCACTTCAGGGCATACATCCAAAGGCGTCCTGACTCGTATACCACACCAACGCCAATAACCATTCCTCCTATGCCCATAGCTCGTTCGTTATGGCTCGGAATACGGCTGAGACTGTGCAATTTAGGATGCTATCAAGGTGAGATTCACCGACCCATCATCACCTCTTACAAAGTGCTAATTTTTTTGGTAATATTGTCCATTACTCATTGACAGGTCATCTCTCCAAGAGCATCGCCCTCCGCGGAAAAGACTATGTCCTGGATGCGAAGGCAGCATTTGATGTTGTATCCATGTACATGTACATGGACAAAGATTCGGAAACTATTTATTTCCTGCTCTTGATCAAGGTATGCTACAGCTGTCTCCTATACTCTCTGGTTCATCACGTACTTCTCATCGTCCTCTTCGGTGCAGATAAACATGATGAAGCAAACATATTCTTCAAAGAATTTGTTAACTAGTTGTCAAAATGCCAATATTCATGCATGTCATATGGAAGTACGTATCATGCAGCTATGCGGAGTCATCAACACTAATATTTGCAACTTGCACATTAGGCACATCTAGGTCCACCACGATCATGACTCCGAACGCGCCAAGGGCCCAGCCAATGGAGAATGGTGGGACAACAAAATTTTCAAGAGTGAAATCAACATGTAGAATCGAGGTTTTTCAGGAAATTCGTCGGGCATGTTGATCAAATTTCAGAAAGACCTCGACAGTGTCTCTCATTTTTCCACTCCTTGGACCTCGGTCAAGCACTTCATAACGACGTTAGACAATATCACCAGAATGCTTGACGGGCAGGCCTTTTCAACCTATCAATGAGTGCCGATCATCTCCAGGCTTATCTATTTTAAATGCTGCTCAACGAGGATCTACTCACGAAGTCCGCTCTGTGCGGAACATTGAAATCCATTATATTCTAGACTCGTAACCAGTCTTTACTATGTCTCGACTCCCAACCATCTTGTTGGTGACTACCCTAGTCCGATTTTGCCGATGGGCACTCAGGACCGTGCCTATTTGAGGGCTATTTTGGAGGGTCTTGATCAGCAGGCAAGTTGTACCTTGATTGATTTACTCCTCAACTTCAATTCTACTGTTGCGGAAATTAATATCGCAGCCCGCAGTAGTCACTAGTAGTCACAGCTCTCAATTGCTGGAGCCGAGTCAACCTGACTCGATCAGTAAATTGTTCAATATAAATTGTTCAGATGCCTCGCTAAACTAATCATTGTACAGACGTACTCCAATCGTCCCCAGTAAACATGAGTCAGTGGCCATCTCTTCTAGCAGGGTGTGAAGGTGCAGAACCTCTTCCAACCACCTTCAATCCCGATGGAAAATCTCTGTACAACCCACCTGGTCCCCGCTCGGCGGCTTACGATGAATTTCCGAAACAATTTGTTCCGTCTAAGAATGGTTTCGACTTCCATAGTGAGCCAGCCTATTACATGTTATTGGTGCTTCGATTTCACCATGGATGTCAGTTTATCACATGCCTGCCGTGGCTGCTCAGGCGCAGTATGCAAAAGAACTATATGAACGTATAAGAAGGGAGTTTCCAGAGGTGGGCTCTTTCTCTTGCATCATCCGATAGTTCATTTCTCACAACTTAGTTGCGTATACATAACTTCTGGGATAAACAATATGGTGCGTATCCGTTCATCCCATAGATGCCGCACAGCGTGGTGCTCACCCTTATTTTCGAAGGTCCTCATCCTACTGCCGTGTTCGAGGTAGATACATTCAACCCCCACCAGACCGGAGCATTCTTTCCTTGGCTTGTCGTCCATCGGGGACCTTGCGAGTAAGTGTCAATATTCACAATATTTCACCTTAGCTGGTTAATCTGCACGTTTCAGCGTCCTCGTACACCCGAACACTGGCGATTCACTCAGGGATCACACAGAGTTCGCAACTTGGATTGGAAGAAAATGGCCTTTGTATGACGAATGTCTTCCTAGTCGTTCAAGTTGAAGAGATACTCGGATTCGGAGCGTCCTCTAGTACGAAAATCCACCATCTAATGCATCATCAGTCTTGTAAAAAAACATTTTCGTTCATGTAGTATACCAGAGATATGTCATGGCTTGTGATTCGGTTTGGCTCATACATTCACAACCCCACCTGGTGGGTACGCCACAGATGAGATCAAACTACGACGCCCCATTCAACCTTACATGAACAGCCTCGTCCCTTGATATCATGTCTGAGAATGATGAGACCAGCATGTTTGTTATCAGACCTCCATAAACCCACCTCTGAAATCAGTACTGAACCCAAAGCCCCCGCGAAAGACTGCGCCGAAAGCGGATGCCTATACATACCTTGAGTACAAGAATACTATGCACGACGAGGCATAACCCGCTGATCCATCGATGTCAGACTCGGGGATGCCATGGGTGTGGGTGCTGCCTTTCAAGGTTTCCTGTGACTGTGTTTGGTTATTGGTGAGCCAGCGCCCTCGAACTTTACTTTCTTCTATCGTTTTGTAGGCTTTTCATGTTCACCTTGCGAGTGCACACCCTCGGCCATCTTTCGCTTTCCGTTAAATTTCTGAGACGAATCAGGTTCGAATGTCTGCAGAGACACGGGAGCCTCAACTCAGAGGCGCCACTCACATGAGCTCTCCGAAATCTATGACACGCCGGCGCACCTGAAGTGCTAGTCCTTCCATGGCTCAGCACAAGCATTCTATGGCCGCACAATGATTTGCTTCAAAAGCTCCTTAACTTGAACCAAGTCTGGTGCGGAGGTATGCCCCGTGATAGACTACATCTTGCGGTCAAAAAGCCTAGATGGTGTAGGTGCATACAACATACCATTTTTGTGGCGACATCTCATTTCATGAGTGTGCAAGAAATCGCATGTTAATTCTCTAAGAACATTCCCCGGTCAAGTCGGAAAGTACGTCTTAGGCGCACGCTTTCACTCTCATTGTTGAGAGGCCGGTAAATGCGTTCAAGCTCAGAACAAAGAATGGAACAATAGCGAACTGTTGAAGATGAGTTAAACTGATCTCATGATAAGCTTTCCTCACAGCTTTGTGGCTGACACAGACCTCGAATGTCTGACCACACTAGAAAGACCCTGAATAAGCAAGGGCCACAGGCAACCAGCAGTGAGATTTGGGTGCCGGTCAACATTACAGGCGGTGGAATGTGTACCTCAACACTCCTAATGGTCTGAAAAGATATTATAGCGAGAGTGGACTTTAAGTGAGGAGATTCAGAATATTACCTGCTCTGTAACTGTTCAACGTGTCTCTAACATGTGTGATTGACCCTATATATTCAGCGATAACTCTGACGCCAGGTCTTAGTCTTTAGACGAGCTATTCGAAGTTGTACTAGCTGCTTCGCTGCCGGCTGAAGATTCAGAATGTATGCCCATTAAGTATCGACCTGCTTCACGGAAGGTCCAGAAAGAGAGGAAAAGACGATAATCATTGGCTGAGGCTAGTAACTAGCAGTCTGAGTCACTGTGATGAATAGAATAATGAAGAAATAGCCATGTGCATGAACCCGCACGAGATTCAAGAGTCGAGCATATTGTAGTGGTACTCAAAGTAACTTTTGAAACTACCTTTTGAACTCGCTTATAAGAGCTAGTTCGGAAACTCATGTGAAGTCAATTTGCGGTCGGCAGGCATGGTCGGCACGGGACACCCCGAGCAGCTGACCTTGAACCCCAGTGAGAAACGGTTCTAGCCGTATCGACGGAAAACGACCGAAATATCGCGACAATATTTGCGTCGATTTGCGGAGACGGATGAGATTTATATGATATTTTCAGCGACTCGCATCGAGCGAGATATTGCAGAATCGAGCGTGTTTGCGTAGCGTAGATTCTAGTATATTGTAGTAGCTCCCAATTGACCTTTTGCATATTCGCACATCAACGCAAATCGAGTGAAAACGATTGTATTCCCGATAGCAAAAACATTACAATAATAATAATAATACCCCCACCGTACACCGAATGCGCTAATGTATCGGTCCGTCAACGAACTTGTTGATCGTGCTGGCTGCGTTCCCAGTCCACGTTCCATCCTTGACCTAAACAGATCATTAGTATGTGATTGTTGCGGGAGATATGGTACTTACGAGCGCTGCTGCATCAGTAAAACCTCGAATTACTTAATCAGCCTTTTTTGGACTTTACGCTGGTTTTCACTTCTTTTCAAAAATGAGTGGCCTTTATTGCAGTTATTTTTCTCAATTCACTGCCTCGTCCTAACTTGAATATCTGGAATAGATTATTATTGTTGTTTCATGCAATTGCAATGGTTGGAGTTCACAATTTGTAAAGATCACCACTTCAGGGGAGGATTTAAACATAAAAATAATCAGTACTCTGTGCCACTTACTGGTACCAAATTTCTGTTTTTATATTTTTAAACACGTCTCTTAGGTTTATAAAACATATTGGAACTATTCCTGATACTCAAGTTAGGACCAGGCAATGAATAAAGAAAAATAACTGCAATAAAGGCCACTCATTTTTGAAAAGAAGTGAAAACCAGTGTAAAGTCCAAAAAAGGCTGATTAAGTAATTCGAAGTTTTACTGATGTGCCTCGCTTTCGTAGTTCTAGAGCAATCATATTAGCTAGCAAGGTACCAAAGAAAGTCAAACTTACCACTTGACTGTCTTTTGACAGTGCATTCCAGTATATCTTGAAGTCGCCGGATGTGCCATTTGGGGCAATGATCTTGAGCCAGCGATGTGCGCAGAGGTTTCTGGACAGTGCCATAAAACAATCAGTGAGTGTATCGAGGATAATCAGATGTGGTACTAGTACCTTCCATTTTTTGTTGCCAATGGCCGGAATTTCTTGGTCATCGCTACGTCAGAAGTGTCATCTGTTGTACCAGCGGCAGCGGGCATTGGTGATGCGGTATCCGTGGCTGGTGCCATTGGTGGCAAGACCAGCAGCACAGTTGGATCAGGGTTTTGCAGAGTGGGATCGTTTGCAAGGGGTGTGAGGGCCAAGGGTGGCTCAAGGGGGTTGGGTTTCTTAGGAAGTACAAGTTTTGCACTATAGATAATAGATTCAATGATATACCAGTTATAGTCAAGGAGAACTCACAGCAGATTCTTTATCTGAGGAAGAGAAGCCTTCATTCAAGTCAGAAAATCCTCATGAACAATGATGAAGGAAACACATGGTTGAATAAAGAGTGTTCTGAATATCCTGTAAGATAACTTCTGCTGGAGGGCTGGTAGCATGTGCACATTCAGATGCAGTTGGCAAATGTTTGGACTCAGATGAAGATTGATCTGAATCTGTGGGACTTGTCAGTAGGGTGGTAGCCATGGTTGCACTGACAGTCGGGTCAAGTGTTGCCAGTGGTGCCATCACATCTGTTTTGTCAACCTTTGGCCATTTTGCTAAGTGATCGGAGGGAGGGCTTGAGTCGTCAGGTGACTCAGATGGTGCATCATTAAGCTTCATAATTTTTTGCTTCATACCAGAGGACTATGACCGTAACTAAGTTAGTAGAGCAAATTGAAGATGAAAAACTGAAATACTTACTACAATGGCATCTGAAGACTTCTTCCTCTTCTTGATGTGCGTTGATGCCCACAAGGAATAGCATTCAGTAGTGATAGCCTGGACTTTCCATCCATTGCTGCAAAGGGCAAGAATCGGGTGATGCCTCGCCATCTCATCTGCAACGTCATCCAATACCTCGGCCCCTGCACGACCCCACATATCAGGTGCATGGTTGTTGTTGAGCAGTGTGTGCCAGATGTTTCACAACATTTTGAGGATGTTGGACACCTTGGCCTTCATAACAAGTTTGCCATCAGTATCTTCGAGGAATGGAAAAGGGCAAGCAGTACAATTCTCATGGGTCCATTGAAATGCGGGGGTCTTTGACCATTCGGTATACATGTCTTCAGTCCAAAATCGAGTCTTTGGGTAGTCGTGTCAGTTGAGTGGCTGGAGTTGTGATTTCATGGCAGGGACAATGCCAGAAGGTTTGAATTTGACACCACCGATGGTTAGCCCTGTAAAAGACAAAATGGGCAGAACTTTTGAGAAAATTGTTCTGGTGAGGGTGTTGAAGGCTGCTCTGCAGAATTATCAGCAGAAACACACATATACTCATATAAATCATATTTATATACTCATAAGTGTCGCATGTAGCAGTAAGCAAGCTATTCTCAACCTTCAAGCATTGTCCCTCACATTCTAAGGACTGTATGCAATAATTTGAGCGTGTATATGCATTCTATTACGATAATTCAGCAAACAGTAGATATAGATGAAAGTACTCACTGAGCTGCCAGAAGGATCATTCCATGAGTGGGGGTCAGACTGTCTGGGAGTATCTAAAAAAGGGTTAAGGTTATTCTGCAAATGAGGAGTCTGATGCTGCTGGAAGGGACTTGGAAAGGAATAATCTGTGGACATGGTAGTCGTTTGAGGAAGAGATATGATGCAATAGGCTTGATCTAGCATTATCGGAATGTGTGATTTTGAAACTCAGCGATTCATATCTTTGTATGTGTTCAATTCATCACTTCAATGACACGTCTAAATTATTGCTTCACTGACAAGTCTTTCATGTGTGTTCTACTAATTTATCTACTGGTATGGCTGCAACACCAGTTGGCCTCCTGAGTGCCATGGTAAGATTGTATGATATATTTTATTATCATTTATCTTTGACACAGAGAAGGCCACAGAGCCACTGCTGCAGAGTTTGATAATCACCAAGCAGGTGACTGTACACAACCCTGTGGCCACAATATCTTGTGGTGAGTGCCTACAATTATCTATTCTATCATGATATAAATATATTCTACTCCCTTGCAGGTGCTGCTCAGCATTCTCGCTCTCCCAGTCCAACTGATGAAGACCTGCTCAACAAAGCCATCGCAAACCTGGTGGACTTTGATATGGACAGTGAACAGGCCAAAACCCTGTGGACAACAACAAAACTAATAGGTCCAACACACCAAAGTTTGAACAGGTCCTAGGCAAGCGTCCTTGTGGAGCATCTGGCAGCAATGACAAATCCAATGGGCATCAAGGGACTAGAAAGAGGACTAGATGCATGGGTATCAACTGTTGTTGCCTCGCATGTACAGGCTACGCTGGACCTTTGAGGGGCTAGAAAGTGGACTGGTATTGACTGTTGATGCCTTGCATGTACATTGAGTCGAAAATAAATGATGTTTTCATTCTTTATTATTGATCCTCCTGCTCCTCTTGACCATCCTCTTCAACCTGGACTCACATTAATGTGACATCAAATCCAGTTTTCTCAACCATAAAATACCTATCTTCCATAACACCAGATGGCAAAGTGGGACGATGGGGAATCATCACAACAACAGCGGTGATCATTCTGACATCAATAAGTTGAAGTCCTTTGTTGCCACCATGAGTACACAACCACACAGTTCCATGGGACAAATCAAGGGGCTGCTGGTCTGGGCGTGAATAGACAGATATCATAGCAACATTTGCCCATGTGAGTTTAGGTATCTCATCATCTTTGTCATCCTTGTTGTTGTCCTCATTGTCATTGTCATCCTCATCAGCAACAGCTTCAACAGCTAACTGTGTGAAGCACAAGACTTCAGCAAATTCATCAACATCATTGTGATGGAACTATGAGTGCAGTAAGTTCATGTGACTGCAAATCAATCTATGACAAATTTACCTTGACATTGCATAAAATTCATATAAACTCAGTAGATAATTTGGTTTCTTTCCATGCTGAACAAGCAATCTGACCATGTGGGAGGTGGAGCTGTGACCAGCGTCTTATTGGAGGTGCAGGACGCACAAGGAAATTTGAGATGAGGGTGGCTTGAGCAGCGGGCATATGTCTAGGTTTCCAGTTGCGTACTCGCAGAAGTACATAACCATTGCCAACATCAAAAGATCCCCAGGGATGCAGGGCATCACTAGTTTAAAATTGCAGGAGCATAGCCTTCAGAGCATTGACTCGACACCTCATTACACATATCTCCATAAAGTTGGACATTGTGTTAGAGGGTTGACACAAGTCAAATTCAATGTCGCCAATAGTTTGCTTGAGAGTCCATTGAGATAAACAACAAGGGGCACCAACATGAGTCCCCTCCGCAGCTAAATGGTTTGCGAGATGAACACATGGACGAATGAAGTGAATTTGGTCGACATGGCGCTGATAGTATATTCTCTCAAATTCCTCCTCCCACTCAGAAAAGCAAATACAAGCTTCTATCATCTCCGCAGTTGTGATGTGATACTGGCTCATGATGTGAAGGCCTTGTACAAACTTGCAGTAGTGTTGGAAGTACTTGAGAGGAAGGATACCATAGAGGAGTCTGGGGCCAATACCAAAGAACAAGTGATGAACTCGCGTGCTTTGTAGAATGAGTGCATTTTCTGGGCAGGATTTTGAGGTGGGACATCAAAAGAACCAGGGAGGTGAGTGTGAGTAGCTGCAACAGCTTTTCCATGAGCTTCCCATGTATTGCGAATGAGAATGGCCCAGTCCCAATCTGCAACATAATCTGTAACAGCATGACAGTCTGCAACACCACACCAAAGATCCATAAAAAGCGATGCCATGTTAGCACATGAAAAATGCATGATCTCAGAGGAAAAACACTCTGGTACACCAAGATTATGGTCAACGTCTAGTCCAAGGAGAATGCTGGGTCCCACAATTCCAGTCATTGAGCAGTGTAACAAACATATTGGCGCTAGGCTTAAAACCCTATCTTTTGACACTCGTCTCACGTCTATAGGAGTTACCACTTGTCCATGGCTGTCTTACCCCTTTAGCACTTCTGGCAGCATCCCACACTTACCATATACTGTACTGATTGCCGCACCATGTTCCACATACCGATGTCCTCCCATGTCCTTGCTGCATCTGCATAGCTCCATTTGGTGCATTGTTTGTTTTATGTTCATTATCACTGATTCCACGGCAAGTCTTATCACATGTTGCCTCGTGCTATGTTTACATATGGTGGTTATTGTACTTGAGTGCTACTGATCTCGCCTAGAGCATTCCGAATACATACAAATTAGGATATAAGCACTGCGTACCCCGCACGATACAATACCTGATTTTACCCCATTGCACATACTATAGGTCAGGATTATTGTCTAGCTCTTTATTTACCCAGTAGTGGACTTAGTCTTTAAAGTTCATTACCGCTTGTTAATCGATCTCGCTCTTTCACCATTACTGCTGGACTCTAGATTGCTATTTTTATTGAACTTCTCATGCACCGCTACTTTACCGCTGAAAGTACCACGGACTTCTTTACTGTTTCTTTGCACTGCTCGCAACTTTAACCGCAGATATTGTCGCTCATTACCACATGCTCGATGCTACTGTTACTGACTTTGTTTCAATGACGCTAGTACCGCTACTTACTACACTAGTTCCAGCAGCATCACCACTGACCATGGCAACTTACCGCTGACTATGATGCTACATTCGCACATTGGTTTGACTCAAACTTGACCACACTAACAGGCATCCCCCTTTAGGGTCGAACGCTCTTGCTTTGCAAGTGAAGCAGACTAGACGGAGCACAAGACCACACATACTAACTTAGGAGGTAGTTTATCTACAGCCCAGGTTAGGTTGTATCTTTACAGCAGTTCCATTCGTACTGTGTTTAATTTTGGGACACCATGAGGGTGTGCAGGTTCCTGATGTACAGCGCAGAGGTACCACCAGTAAGGCCATGAACATCAATGTCTTTGTGTGTGCAGCCGACTACAGTATAATTGTCTGGTTTCAGTAAGACAGGGTAATATTGAGAAGTGTGTGGCTTTCAGTGCCCTTGTAGACCACAGTACATGTGGCAACCATTTTTGCCTGTGTGTCCAACAAGGCTACTCATGCAGATGAGGCCTGGTCCATCCGCAAGGGCTAGAAAAATGAATGGATGGGATATGAACACTACATCACGCCAAGTGTCCCAAATAGACAGACCCTCCCTCTGAATTGCAGCAAGGTGGTGGAAGCCTGGGTATAAGAATGACTGAATGTATTTCGGCTTATTTGGACCAGGGATAACACCTCCGGGAAGCACATGTTGTTTTAAGTAGTGGCAGTCAGGGGAGTACTCGACAATAATCCATATGTAAACCCAACAGTCTAACATTTTGCTTTCGAAGAGTTGAGTGCCGTCGATGGAGATCATAAGTACCATGTCTTCTGGTTTGATTCTACCTTGCCTGATGGCATCAAGGTATGTGCTCCCAGTGAGAATGTCCTCATAAGCATCAACATAACCCTCATTCCATCTAATCTCCTCACAAATTTGCTGTGTCCTCTCATTTCTATAGTTCATATGTTGCGCACTGCCTCATTCGTGCCACAACACCTGAAGCTGGGGCCTGATCAGAATAGTTTGAAAAACAGCATGAGGGACTTTCTTGTGTCCATGGCTGCGTGCCAGTTTTTTCTGGTCATAACACAGTTCACCACACATTGGGACACATTTCTAGACCTGCATAAGGGCCAACAAAAGCTACACAAGAGTTGATGCATTGGTGGTCGACAATGGAGGAGGTACCCGTAAGCTCATGAATAAGCTTCTTCACTTGGTATAGACTAGGAGCCTCTGAGTCAGGGTAGTGCTTTTGAACAGTGTTTCAAAAATTGTCATACACCACTTCAGACAAGTGTTGGAGGGCTAAGAATAATGATATTGCAAGTTCTTCACACAGGTTGTCTATCTGACATGGGAACCTAGGTGGATTCTGCAAGCATAGGAGATCCTCTCCTTTCAAACCAACCCCATCATCGAGCATTGCACTCTGTAGTGAGCATATGAAGGACAGGTCATGTTGGAGGTTGGGAAGCCACGCAGATCGAAAGAGGTCATTGACATCAAGATCTTTGAGGGGATTATGCCAAGGAATTTTCTTAGCATCACCGTCAACGTCTGGCGGGGGTGAACATTGGTGAACATCTCACAGAGGGTCCTGCCATGGATTTGAGGGCTCATACTGAGGATCGTAATCTAGGGGAACATGGAGGGGAGCATCGGGAGCTTCATACACAGGCTCGTGCACAGCATCAATAGCATAGTCAACAATATCATCGTCATCAGCTAATGGAGGCTCATCTAAAGATTGAATCATTGTTGATCAGTGATTTAAACTTCAAGAGTGAATATTCTTACCATAGTCCTCAATGTCTGCTTCATGGGCACTTTTTTGAGGCTGTTCCTCATCAGAATAATTGTCCCGCATTGACAAGGGACCTGCAGGCCCAGCACTAGTTGTTCTGAACATGTCTGACAGACCTGCTGCTTGAATTGTAGCCTTTTCTTCCTCATTTGGAGCATGCTGTAGGTGGCAGAACCATGTAGCACAAGAACTAAGCTTTGTCCAAACACCATGACAGTAGCATTAGCAGTTGCACCGATGTTCTTGAGGCTCTGGCATACTCGATGTGGCTTCAAAACACGTCAGAGTACAACAGGACAAGTGCCAAGGAAGAAATGTAGATGGATGGGCAAGCCCCACTGTGCATGTTAACCCCAGATCAACCTACAAAAGGCTTCTCCAAGCATGCACAACCTATCAAGCCACTTCACCTACAGAAGGCTTAGCAACTCAGGGAGATGTTGAATGGCCCATGGGAGGACAGGGGGGAGAATACAATAATGATTACTTACATCTAGAGCTTTGAGCCAATAGTGTTGGTTATGTGAGCTTATACACAGTTGATCGAGATCAATTGTGTGTGAGCAGCATGAGTGCATGAGCAGTGTGTTGAACAATGTTGAATATTTGATTATGCGATCGAGTTTTGATGACATGTGTTTACATTTATTGATGTGCATAGTTAACACAATATTATCAACATATAACTAATATTTTTGTCATTTGCCATTGATATGGCTAGGACCGTTTTTCACTGGGCTTGAACCTTCATCATACTATAAACAAGCCTATGAGCAATAAATCTTATCTGAGAGACACAGATCCTCCATTCTACGAGCATTAGCAGTCCAGTGATGCGTCCAGAGATCTGACAACGCCTCTTTCACTATGCCAGAATTTGTTATGAACTGGGGTGGCATCACCAGTGACAGTGAAAAGACACAGTCGGTCTACTGGGAAGTTCTACAATGTCCAGAAGAGGACAAGGTGAAAGTATAAGGAACACATTCCAAGTACTATCAAGGATTCAGCCTCAAAGATAAGTCTAAGAGGTTCTACGAGAATAGAGACTAAGGCTAAGGAGTGCTTAGACTTAGAGACGATTCAAGACGACTTAGGTTGGAGACCTAAGCGAAGGATGTTCCAGGTAAAACCCAGTAAGATTAAAGTAAAGTATACAAGCATAATACAATGTGCTTAAATAGGCCAATAAGTGCGCACGGACCAAGAGAGAGATGTGAGAATGTAAGTGCATATCCAAAGAAGGAAGGCAACTATAGTACAGATGCATTGAGCATATGAGTCAGAGTCACGTTACGTAATATACAAAGTAAAGGAGGCAGAAAATAAATAGGGGCACGCACGATTGTAACAGAATTCTAATCAGCATCCTGATATGTGCTACAGAATCTCTACTACAATCTACCTACCCCAAAGACCCAGAACTGTACCATACTTCTATTCTCTCAGGTAAAGGCTGGATCATGGAGCTTCTTACCAGTCATCCAGAACACATTAAATGCAAACTGGGTATGTATGCACATGCCTTTGAAGCACTCATCTCTGAGCTCCGTAACTTTGGCTATGTTGACTCCAAGTTCATCTCACTGGAAGAACAAGTTGCTATATTTCTATATACTAGCATCACAGGCCTGACTACCAGGCACATAGGGGAGCAGTTTCAAAGATCAAATGACACAATTTCATGGTGAGTGCTATGATTCTGTTTATCTATACAATACATCTCATATTTCCTAGTTATTCTAAAAGGATTCTACACATATTCTCATCTCCCCCATTCAACACTACCTATGTCCACTTACCGGACGGAACTTCAGTCTCTGGAAGACTCAAACAACCCTAAATTTTGGCCTTTTTTGAGGATGCTGTTGGTGCAATCGACAGAAGCCACATTCATGTGTCACCCCCTGCCTTTGAATGCACTGTATATCGTAATCGCAAAGGTTTTGTCTCACAGAACTGTTTATTTGCTTGCGACTTTGAGCTTAATTTTGTCTACTCTTTGACTGGGTGGGAGGGTTCAGCTAACAATGCTCATATCTATGAGGATGCACATGCACATGACTTCCATATTCCATGGCAGAAGTATTACCTAGCAGATGCAGGATTCCCACTCTGCCCTGAACTTCTTGTACCATACCATGGTGTCCGTTATCACCTTGCAGAGTGGGGCCATGCAAATACTAGGTATGTCTCTCAATTTGTTTGTTTTTATAACTTATATTTTAATTGCAGGCCTGTCAATAAAGAGGAACTTTTCAACCTACGTCATGCATCTGCATGAAACATAATAGAGTGCATCTTTGGCATCTTAAAATGCCACTTTCACATTCTCCTCTTAGCACTAGAGTACTCCCTTGACACTCAAGCACGAATTCCTGCTGCATTGTGTGCAGTCCACAACTTCATGTGTCTACATGATCCTAGTAAAGATGAGAATGAAGAATTGGGTGCCAAATCATACACATTTGAGAACCCTGATTTTCAGGGACAAGCTAACAATGACGATGGTAGTGGTTGTGCAATGCATGAATGCATTGCACAAGCAATGTGGGATCAGTATCAGGGTGTCGTGCATGAGAGGGCACTGTTGGACTCAGAAGGTCCAGACTTAGAGGTATCAGACTTCAAGAGCGAATTAGAGAGCATAGCATAGTGAAACACATGTAATTGCTATGGAAACAACAAGCTATTTTCTATGGAAACAATGAGTATGAAATTGAATGACAAATGATTGCATGTGAGATTGAAACAAATGGACAAGTAAACTACACAGCACAGTTACAACAACATCTGCAGATGGACATATGGCACCGATGGTGCTTGTGGGTTCTTCTGAAACCTATACTGGATCATGTGTTGGATGAATGTGTACCACATGTCTTTGTCATCAGTTTGAAGGTATACATTGGTGACAGCTGGGTCATCTGCAAACATGTGCATGATGATGACCCTCTCCTGCAATGGATAGCAGTCTACATCTTCACTGTTCAAGATATGCAAGGTAGCATGTCTTTGCTTCTCCAGCCTTTCTGCATCAGTAACCATACCCTTCTCAATCACATCGGTAAGGCAATTAATGGACCCCTGCATGCCCACGACAGCCGCAGCTGGCGTGATCTTGGCTGCTCTTGCAGCACTAGTCATCATTACAGACTGGCCACTACCAAGATGTGACTGGCTTGCATGTGACTTCTGTTTCTTTGAGGCTGGAGCCTCAGACTGTTGTGGCTATTCTGATAAAGGCACTGTGGATGTAAACGTGGTTGCCTCATCTTGGAACATGGATGTGGCATTGTGTGAATGCTCACTGGTACTGCAGGTTGTAGAGAGAGTCATTCGCCTGGGAGTGTTACGAACTGGGATGGCGTCACCAGCAACAGTGAAAAGACACAGCCAGTCTGCTGGGAAGTTCTACTACATTCAGAAGAGAATGAGGATGGTAAGTACACAGAGGATTCCGAGTATGAACAGAGTTCAAGTCTAAGAGTCACGACTCAAAGATGATGAGAATAATGACTAAGGCTAAGGAGTGCTTAGACTTAGAGACAATTCAAGACGACTAAGGATTGGGGGTCCTTAGCGAAGAGGAATCCAGGTAAAACCCAGTAAGATTAAAGTGGGAAATACAAGCATAATACACTGTGCTTAAATAGGACCATATGTGCGCACAGACCATGTAACCATGGTGTAAAGATACAACCTAACCTGGGCTGTAGATAAACTACCTCCTAAGTTAGTATGTGAGTCTTGTGCTCCATCTAGTCTGCTTCACTTGTGAGAACAAGAGCGTTCAACCCTAAAGGGGGATGCCTATTAGTATGGTCAAGTTCGAGTCAAACTTATGTGCGAAAGAAGTGTTGAGGTCAGCGGTAAGTTGCCACAGTCAGCGATGATGCCGCCAGAACTAGCATTGTGTGTAGCGGTGCTACTGTCATATACCATACTTCTAATCTCAGATCCGATCATATCCGTCCAGATCCGATCTTTCCTCCGGTCCACAGATCCTGTCCAGACACCCATCCGAATGTATCACTTCTCGCACCTTACTCCTGGTGACATCTGCGTCTATCTCCTTTTGTCATTTCTCCTACTACCGGTACTCCGCTGTTTATAATTCTTCCTGTTTACTGATCTTTCCTGTGTTCATTTCCGATTCATGCTTACTGATCCGCTGTGCAATAATAATAACTTCTGTTACACTTCGTACATAGCCTCAGTCGGACTTGCTATTATGTTTAGATATTATGTATATAAACCACTTGTAATCTCCGTAGAACTTAGTTCGAATATCTTAGATTCTACTCATTCTGCCTCTCGGACTTAACCACTCTCCGTTTAAGTCACCTTCCGAGACTTAGGATTGACTCCTATAGTTATACTCCGATCTATCTTCGGATAGTCCATCTCGTTAGTTTCTAGTTAGGAACTGTTCCAAAACTAGCTTAATCTCTGTCCTTCCTTACGTTTTACCTTCGGACATATTATATCCGATACTTTGACACCCGGATCGTCACGCAACCCTTCGGTCTTCGGACGAATAACTCCTGAAATAAGGCATACCGAGAAAGGGCACAGTGTACGAACTGAGGCAAAGCCTTCGATCTCTCTACCTTGATACAGTCTTAACAGCTACGTGGTTGAGATATAGTCAGAAACAGTTGCGTCGAGCGAACAATGTCGAGCAATAATATCAGCGGTAATGGTAAGGTTGCGAGCAGTGCAAAGAAACAGTAAAGAAGTCCACAGTACTTTCAGCGGTAAAGTAGCAGTGCATGAGAAATTCAGTCAAAATAACAGTCAAAAGTCCAGCGGTAACGGAGAACGAGCATGATAGATTAACGAGTGATAAGGAAACTTTAAAGACTATGTCCACTACTGGGTAGATCCAGAGCTAGACAATAATCCTGACCTATAGTATGTGCAATGGTGTAAAATCAGGTGCTGTATTGTGTGGGGTATGCGGTGCTTATATCCTAAATCGTATGTACTCAGAATACTCTAGGTGAGATCAGTAGCGCTGGAGTGTAGTAACCACCGTAAGTAAACATAGCGTGAGGCAACATGTAATAAGGCTTGCCATGGAATCAGTGATAACGAACATAAAACAAATGACGCACCAAATGGAGCTATGCGGATGCAGCAAGGACATGGGAGGACATTGGTATGTGGAACGAGGTGCGGTAGTCAGTACAGTGTGCAGTAAGCGTGGGATGCCGCCGATAATGCTAAAGGGGTAAGACGACCATGGACAAGTGGTAACTCCTGTAGATGTGAGACGAGTGTCAAAAGATGGGGTTTTAAGCCCAGTGCCAATATGTTCATTACAATGGGAAGTATACTGCATATCCTAATAAGGAAGACATGTATTGTACAAACACATTGAAGTGTATAAGTCAGTGATTTAGCATACCTGTATGGTAAATCAAACAAGAACAAAAGAAATGACATAAGTGAATGAAAATGAATAGGGGTACATATAACTGTAACACTCAGGGTGCCACTGGTTAATTCCAGACTGTTTACAATACTTATCAATAGTATTGTGGATCTGTTTTAACTAGATGCTTGTTAGCTGAGATAATGACTGAGAAATCAGTAATGCACAGATGTTCACTTTGTCTGGCACATTTTGTCAGTCTTTTGTGGGCCCTGTATCCTCTTGGGCGTGATAGACTTTGCTGCCCCATTGAATGTCACGATCTTGAAGTTACCTCCTTCTGCACACTCTGATCGATGCTCATGAAGGTAGTCAATTAGTGCTGTTACTTCTGGTTTGGTCCAAAAGGCCTTTTCTTTCTCTTGAGCCATGAGAACAGTGGTATCATGCACAGCAAGAGCTGTTAGAGATACAACACTTGTCAAGATATGTCTATGATGGGTGAGATGGACACCCTTGAGATTATCAATGTGATAACAACCAAGGTCAGCCGCTCGGGGTGTGCCATGCCAACCATACCTGCCGACCGCAAATCAACTTGACCTAACTTCACACATGAGTTTCCTAACTAGCTCTTAGAAGGCCTGGTCAATTCTAAAATGTTGTTTGTCAATGTTGACTTGACCTTATGGCTGTCCTCTCGTAAATTACTTATGTGTGCCCTAAGCCTTTCCTGATCTGGCCACCGCCACTTCGGTTATTTCTTCACATGGGAAATGTTCAACACGTCACAAAGTATTCTTGTCTGCTAAGCCTTGCTGTATAGAGCCCAAGCTAGCTAAACCTTTTCATGTGTTGTTGCCCCCCAATCCTCAACCTTTCCATGAATCAATGTTTTTAAAAAAAATATTGTTTATTATGACAGCTACCTAAACCTTTTTGTGTATTATTTTTCCTTCATTCTATTAATGGTACTTGGTCTACTAGACGTCTGTTTTCTCGGGCAAGTTTCGAGTACTGAATGTTCATTAATGTCCTCCTAAACTTTCTATTCATGATACTCACGGTCCACTACTAGGGTCTGTTTTTTCGGATGAGTCATTTGAGCTATGGCTTGATGTTGCATCAATGATTCAGTGCTTTCAGTTCTGATGCAGACATGTTAAACTGAAATACTCAAAAAATGATTTAGGAAAAGTTTTAGAACTTAGGGAGCAATAATACATGAACAGGTTTAGGAATATCACTCGCAAATGTTTAGGTAGCTAGCTTGGGCTCTATCCAGCAAGGCTTAGTAGACGAGAATACTTTGCGACCTGTTGAACATTTCCCATGTGAAGGCATAAGTAATTTACGAGAGGACAGCCGTAAGGTCAAGTCGACATTGACAACGACATTTGAGAATTGACCAGGCCTTCTAGACATGCTTACAAGGCCGGCACGGCGGACTTTGAAATAACCTATGCCTTGCACGCCTCAACCCGAAGACTCCATCTTGAGTGCGATGGACAACTTACCTCTCGAGGATCGTCCAAACCGGAATCATTTGAACCCTGATTAGCCATCCAGTGGCAAAATGATCGTGCTCTCACTGATACCTTAGTGTCTTATCTGACCACTCATTCTGCCGACTGTAGAGTCTTATTTTATTCTGATGGTAAAAAAGTGATGGCTGCTGTCGATGACAACCCAACAGACTCGGATAAGGGCCAGATTCATCACAATATCGCAAAACTCTTATTTGCAGCCCACCCTAAGTATGGTACTGCCTTTTCGCAGTTGGCAATCAAACCAGTGATCCTATGTCGGATTAGAACCAGAAACAGGTACTTCCCACTACTCTGTCACCTTGGATTTTCCACCTCTGATTACATACTGGTTATGTCGTCTTTTCGTACCCTGTCCAGACCTGATCAAATTCTCCTTTCCGCAGTGACTCTTCCTTGCCTGTCATCTACCAACCGCGAAGTGCATACACACCGTATATAGAAACTCAAGTAACCTCCAGAGTCCGTATAACCTTCAAATCCGTATACTGCTTTGCATCTGAAAAACAATGCTTCGTCTACTTTGGCAATTCCATATTAGAAGTTGGTGGTGGCAGCAGTGAACTCGGTTCGGGCAAAACCGACTTGAGACCTGTCGGAATCGAACACAGTGTAGAAGCGCTGGAGGAATACGTAGCCATTAATAAAGGCATGCTCTACGCCAATGGGTGTGTTAAGGCTTTTAACCACGAGAAATATGTCATGTTCATAGCCATTAACCATGTAGTTGAGAGAACGAGGCCAGATTTGTGCATCAGAGTTGAGCCTGTATATTTCCTGTGCAAATGGTGAACAAGGGGTGTGAGGGCTGACAGAATTGACATACCGTGCCAATATAGAATTTCAACACACGTAGGGCGTCGTATTTTGCAATGGTAACCTGGAGAAGACCATTCGCATTCACAATACCGCCGGTTGCATCCTTGTACCTTTCATAGGCATCTACCGAACGCTGATGAGACCATTGTTACTCGCTGCACTCAGAATACACACCGGAGGCAATGTAAAGAAAGGTGCAACTACAGTCCACGACGCCAGTGGTGTAGGGTATGAGTTCCATATTACCGTAGGTGATGCTCTGATTGATACCCCAATACCGCGATAAGGGGGGGATAGGGGTGACAGGACTGAAACAAAACATTTACTCTCAGTCTGGATTGATACAGAAGCTGAGGTGCCTTACGTGTATTTAAGTTTGTCACTGTACATAGGGTCGGTTCCACCAAAGGTAAGCTGTCCATGGTTGACTACACCTCGAACGACGGGCTGGAAAAAGATACTGACAACACCCCGACGAATGGCGTTATGCATATGCAGATAGTCAGTGACAGACGGGATCGTGTGTTCTTGTAAATTTTGATTTTGTAGGGCGTAGAGGCTTGACATTTGAGGCCCGATACCAAGGACGCCGTCAAAACCGAGCGGAGCAGAAGTGGCAACAGCGATTGGCATTTCGATGGAGAGCCCATTAGTGAAAGTTAATAAATCTTTGAATATAGTTCCTATAGATACTAATCGTAGGTATTTTCAACTTATGATTGTTGTATATCATACCTTGGAAGTAGTTGACCGCCACAGGCTCTCCAGTGTTGATGCCGGTGGAGCTCAGGTACGGATTGCGGGTGCCAACCCATGTGATCGAACTAGAGCTGTCGACAATCAAGTTGTCTTCAATAATACGTTAGCACCCACATGTTTTCTCAGTGTTGAACTTACAGGTTATGGGGGAATTGCCAACGTTAACTGCTACGGTGTAGGCCACGCCAATGTTTGACAAAGGGAAATCAACACGAGCACGTGGGCCAAGTGTACTGTATTCCCTAGTAAAGGCCGCCATGCGAGCTTCATCGTGCCGCAAGATGTCAGTAACGTTGGAGAATGTTAGCCTCCTGGTCATGGGGAGGGTGATGAGGGAATTATGAACTTCAACGGGCAATCCCGTGATGGAGGAAACCAGGAGCGCCAACAAGGATAGCACGGAGAACATGACTTACTGGAAAGTCATATCATACTCGGTTATATACGTGATAGCGAACGCGATGGCAATGTTGAGCACCTTAGCCACGTCAGTCCCCCTCGAAAAAGTGATGACGAGATAGTTACGATGCGAGTCATCGCGAGTGCAAGGATTCGACTTCCCATAAATGTGGCAAGAGACTGTTTGCTTTTGATCCTGGCATGTTATTTCTGAATCTCAGTGTTGACCAAAAAGAGTCAGTCAGCACTTGACCTGACAACTAGTCGGTGCGTCAGCATCAGAGGACGGATGAATCCTTCGATATTGTAGCCGTGGGAAGTATCAACGTTGCAACTTGCAGAAAGTCTGGGAATCGGAATCTATGCTTTTGATGTGAGGTGGCTATTTTGGAGATGCGGAAAAAACCAGAATGTATTCGGTGTGTAGAATGAAATACTAGTATGGACTTTGCGGTTGATAAATAACAGGCAAGGAAGGTACTGCACATGGGGGTATGCATGAAGATGAGTGGTGCAAAACAAACCAGGTATCGTTGTGGTCTTGGTATCTGGTCGTTAACTGAAAGGTTTTGCTTGCAAATTCCAAATACGAGCATACTCTCCCCCTTTCTTCATGAGTTCTTCGTGCGTCCCTTATTCCTGGACAGTTTCATCGATGTACCTGCAGTGAGCGCGTCAATGAGCAATGATGTTCGAGCAGACAGAAACTCACATGTTGTGTAAGATTTCCAAATCGGTGAGTGGAGAATATCATGGTCTTGTTGCCTTTCAATTTCCGTAGACGCTCTATTTCCACTAGTTATAACTACGTTCAAATTAACATCTCGAAGAAACAGGGCTACGCACCATATTCGGCCGTTGGATCCAGAGAGGCACTCAGCTCGTCGAATAACAGCATGCCAGCGGAAGACTCAGTTTCAGAGACCAATGAGCGCATAAATGTGCGAGAACTATTTGAACGGTTGACACCGAAACATAAGGGGTCAAGGTATGGTCACATGCATTGCAAGCTGCTGCATCTGCCCGCCGCTCTGGAGAGATGTTGTCATTGTAGACCGGAATCCAATCAGAAGAGTCGACGGGCTGCCCAAAAAGCATTGTGGGATCTTCAGGGAGGTCCCCATAGTAAATAGCTACGTGGTGGTCGGGGTAGTACCGAATTTGTCAGGGAGCTCGTTGATGAAATCTTCTATGCCGCCGAGCCGAGCGGCTTCCCGAACCTTGTCATTGTCATGTGCGAGGGCAGGGTTGCCAAGCCCATTGTTCTCGCGGATCTGTGTGTATTACAGCTGTGTGCGTATATAATGGCACTGGCGTGTTGTGGGAAAATCGTAATTGAGGATTTGGGACTTTGAAAATTTTCACCGTTTTGAGACTTAGAGCAAAATTTAAACAATTGCACCACGTCGGACAACAATACACCTAGTATGGTCAATTGAAAGATCTCATCCGACGTCAAACTCGCTGCCATTCGCCTGTATGAGCAAGATATCCTTAGTCTTCGTGAAATCCTTGATTGCATCGGCTTCTCGAGACGCACATTCTTCCGCATCCGAAAGCTCTATCAGCACACCGGCGATGTAGTCAAACCACGGAGTGAATTCACAGGTCGTCCGAGGAAGCTGAATCTTGAGGATGTTCAGTACCTCGTGGAACTGGTCCACCACCGGCCAGATTGGTTTCTCGACGAGATCACTCGACTCATGTTATGCAACCGCTCCCTTGCACTCCACTACACCACCACCCACTGCGAGCTCCATCATGCGGGCGTTTCCCTCAAAAAGCTCCGTAAAATTGCCAAAGAACGAAATGAAGATCTGTATACTGACTACATGCGACGGATGGCCCAATACATGACCCCGAGCTCTCATCTGAATCTGATTCGGAGAGGCTCGAGGACAGTTCCATGACATCTGTATCAGTGTCGTCTATAAATTCAGCGCTCCTGAATGCTTTGGCCATTGTACGATTTATGAGGAACACGGTATAGCACAGTACAGATATAAAATCGATTATTGGGAACACGACGCGGTATTATGTAACAGAATGGTAAAAAAAAAACTAAGTCCCGAATCTCAATTGTGATTTTCCCACAACACGCCAGTGCCATTAGTTTCGCAAACTGCTGTAAATACATACGTTACTTTTGGAGTGCACCAGAATAAGAATAAGAATGGGTGACTTTCCACAGCGTCTAGAATTCCAGATACGTGATTTAAACCTTATATGCTGAGGAGCCGCTATGAAACGTAAGCAACTTCCAACTCCGCACGTCAAACGCACCCTCTTCTAGATCGGAATTTGGAAGGGGGGGTACCCCCCCTTCCAGATTTAGAATGTCTGTTAGTATGGTCTAGTTCAAGTCAAACCAATGTGCAAATGTAGTGTCATAGTCAGCGGTGATGCTGCCGGAACTAGCGTAGCAAGTAGCAGTACTAGCGTCATTGAAACAAAGTCAGTAACAGTAGTGTCGAGCGAGCGGTGATGAGTGATGATATCAGCAGTTAAAGTTGTGAGCGGTGCAAAGAAACAGTAAAGAAGGCCGCGGTACTTTCAGCGGTAAAGTAGCGGTGCGTGAGAAGTTTAATAAAAATAGCAATCAAGAGTCCAGCGGTATGCCAGCAGTAACGGTGAAAGAGCAAGATTGATTAATGAGTGGTAATGAACTTTAAAGACTAAGTCTACTACTGGGTGGTTCCAGAGCTAGACACTAATCCTGACCTATAGTACATGCAATGGGGTAAAATCAGGTACTGTATCGTGTGGGGTACGCAGTGCTTATATCCTAAATCATATGTATTTGGAATGCTCTAGGCGAGATCAGTAGCGCTCAAGTACAGTAACCGCCATATGTAAACATAGCGCTGTAAAGATTCAACCTAGCTTGGGCTGTAGATAAACCACTGCCTAAACTAGTATATTAGTCTTGCGCTCCGTCTAGTCTGCTTCACTTGTAAGAACAAGAGTGTTCGACCCTAAAGGGGGATGCCTATTTAGTATGGTCAAGTTTGAGTCTAACTTATTTGCGACACAAGCATCTGAGTCAGCAGTAAGTTGCTGTGGTCAGCGATGATACCTCTGGAACTAGCGTTGTGCGCTGTGGTGCTACCATCGTCGAGATAAGGTCAGTAACAGTTGCATCTAGCGAGCGATGTCGAGCGGTGGTCTCAGCGGTAGTGGTAAGGTTGCGAGTGGTGCAAAGAAACTGTAAAGAAGTCCGCGGTACTTTCAGCGGTAAAGTAGCGGAGCGTGAGAAGTTCAGTCAAAAGTAACAATCAAAAGTCCAGCGGTATGCCGGTGGTAATGGAGAACGAGCGTGATGTATTAACGGGCGATAAGGGAACTTTAAAGACTATGTCCACTACTGGGTTGATCCAGAGCTAGACAATAATCCTGACCTATAGTACGTGCGATGGTGTAAAATCAGGTGCTCTATCGTGTGGGGTACGCAGTGCTTATATCCTAATTTGTATGTACTCGGAATACTCTAGGCGAGATCAGTAGCGCTGGGGTGTAGTAACTGCCATAAGTAAACATAGCGCAAGGTGCTGCGGCATGAGGCAACATGTAATAACGCTTGCTGTGGGATCAGTGATAACGAACAGGAAACAAACTACGCATCAAATGGAGCTATGCGGACGCGGCAAGGACATGGAAGGACATCGGTTCATGGAACATGGTGTGGCAGTCGGTACGGTGTGCGGTAAGCATGGAATGCCGCTGGTTACTGCTAAAGGGGTAAGAAGGCCATGGACTAGTGGTAACTCCTGTAGACGTGAGACAAGTGTCAAAATATGGGGTTTTAAGCCCAGCGCCAATATGTTTGTTACAGTGCGAGGCAACATGTAATAAGACTTGCCGTGGAATCAGTGATAACAAACATAAAACAAACAATGCACCAAATGGAGCTATGCAGACGTGGCAAGGACATGGGAGGACATCAGTATGTGGAACGTGGTGCGGCAATCAGTGCAGTGTGCAGTAAGTGTGGGATGCTGCCGGAAGTGCTAAAGGGGTAAGACAGCCATGGACAAGTGGTAACTCCTATAGATGTGAGACAAGTGTCAAAAGGTAGGGTTTTAAGCCTAGCACCAATATGTTCATTACATCATGTTTATATATGTAGATATAAATGCACAGACTGAGCAACCATGGGAAAGTAACTGTGTATCCTAACAAGGAAAGCATGTATAGTACAAGCGTGTTGAGATGCATGAGTCATGTGTGAATGTGAGATCAGTTACAAGACAAGTAGGCGAGTGAAAGTAGAAAATGAATAGGGGCACATACAATTGTAACATTGTAACAGGAAAGGATTGTGGAGTACAGATACTGAAGCTGATTACTCAGTTTGATGAGCAGAATATTGCAGCGGTTTCAAGTTCTCAGCCAACTAAGAAACTCGCACTGTAGCACCTACTATTCATGTATAATAATGTTCAGCTATCCTCTGTAATAGTACTAGCCAAGTCAAAAGCAGCCCTTGGCAACTTGTCTTCCTCTTGCTCATATCCTTTGCCTGCCAGCATTTCTCGCACCTTCCTATTAAACATTGAAAGTGTTGAAGATTTGAGTTTCTGTTCACCTTCGGCAAGTACATCTGCAATGGGCTTCACAGAATCATTATCATCGTGATCTTGGTTAAACATGTGAAGACCCAGTTCATTAATTTTGTTTGCGACTCTCCAGACAGAAGGTGTTGTGTTGGGGGTTGTGTGATTCAGACCATGATAGGTAATACCGAATGCACGTCTGACTTGCTTTTTGACATTTTGTAGTAGGGAAATGGTTGCGGATATGTCCCAAGACAATCCCAAGTGGAGTAAATTCCTTTCACTGAGAAAAAAAGCTGCATGGTATAACAGTACAGCTCATTAATCAAGGAGTATAGACAGTTCAGATACAAAGCTACAGTGGCTCAAAAAGTGTCCAAATGTTTGTGGAAATTTGTGTAATTGCTTCACTGTGAGTCAGGGTGTGGGAATATGACTGAGCTATAGTGAGGTGTCAGGATGCCCTGATTCTCAGCTTTATTGATGTTTCCTATGGCATGGAAATCAACTCACACTGTGCAAATATATGGTCATTTTAATTTGATGACTCATTTGGACACTTTTTTGACTTTCAGTTTGACCAATACAATCTCTATAATTCTGATACTTTGTGTGACCTCCTTTTGCTCTAATCACTTATGCCACTCTTCTAAACATACTATCTATCCATTTCTGATATTCCTCCTTAGCTATCTTGCTCCACTCTGCTGCAACTCTGTCCTATAGCTGAAATAGCCTCTGTGGTGAATTTTAATAGGCTGTATGCAATATCTTGAGTAATTGCCAGAGATATTTAATACATTTGAGGTCTTGAGACTATTCTGGCCATTATAGAACACTAATAGTGAGTTTAAAACCATTTCATAGCTAACTTGAAAGCTCACTGTATATGTGTCACAACCCACAAACGAATTAACGCAAGGGCAGAGACTAGGACTCAAACTAAGGTTATCACAAAGAGAGAGAGGAGCAAGGATGTCTTGGATTGCTACAGTTGTAGATACAAGAGGTTTGAACCAAAGAACTACTACAGCAAACTAGCTAACTATATACACATATTGAAACTGAGATATAAACTGAGTTTGAAACTACTAGCCAATCATAAAATAGAAACAAGAATCGTACGATGTGATAGTTGTGACATTGTTATGACATCATATTCTAGAAGGTTCTAAGATCACGTGATACTATCTTATCTTATCTTATCTGATAGCATCATAAAAGATCTCTTCTTCTTCATCAGGAAGTTCGGTTATAGAAGCGGATATGGGAATTTCAATAGGATTTGGGTTTGTCTTAGCGCTGGGTTTAGACGCTTTAGGGAAATTGAGAAAAGAGTAATGATTTGTATTTGGAATTCGTGACAATATGACAAAAGACATCTTATTCATTATATTCTAACTGGGCAGGTCATTAATGCTACTAAGTCTATCAAAATCATTGATTCCATCATCTCCACTACTCTCTCAGCTCAGACAGTCAGCACCTCACTATAGCTCAGTCATATTCCCACACCCTGACTCACAGTGAAGCAATTACACAAATTTCCACAAACATTCAGACACTTTTTTGAGCCACTGTATACATGCCTTCAAAATTTTGATGAGGTGTTCAATATGGAGATTGATAGGCATGCAGTGTCCTTCGAGGCCAGTCAGGTTGACAAGTGCATTGTCTCGCATAATGTCCCTGTTGAAATAGTATATTGTTCAAACCATCAAAATAATTCAAAAGTGAAAATGAAACTGCATGCAAATTCAGGAGTCCAGATCTTCTTAAGGTTAAAGAGAAAATGAAGGATTTTAGAGCAGTAGTTGTTTGACCCGGCTCCACAGAATATCATTGCTAAGTTTCCGAGGATATCTTTGATGCGGCCCCAGTCACCGTGTGAGATGGCACTGGTTAGCTCTAGAACGTAGAGAAGATCACGGGTAAGAAGCTGCAGGTTATGATGAGCCGTGTCTGTGGGTTCGGAATGCATCCCAAATAGAGTTGCATGGTTTCGTTTCTTCTTGGACGGCTCATGAACAGGTGTAGCGTGTGTAATGAGAATCTTGTCTGCGATCTCGAGAAGTTTGTCGGCAGTAGGGTCTGAAGAAGCGAAAACAGCTAATGAAACATGCCCGCACTCCTTCCGCCAAGCATTCATGATAATGCCTTGTAGAATTTGCATCAGTGTCGCAAGAAGTGTGTGATAGTCCGGGTGTTCGCATCCAAGTCGTGTTCGATCAAGTAAAGTGAAGAAATACGAAAGGCTACCAACTTGGTGAATAGATCCTCAATGAACGTGTAGGAGGGCCCAGACAAGATTAAGACAGAGGTGGAACAGGCCGAATCCAAGTTGAATGACTTGAAGACGAGTGAAGGGATTGATGTCTTTCGCCCGTAGAGTTTTTGCTCCTCGAATGCGAGCATTGGTAGACTGGTCGTTGAAACTAGGAATGGCTCGATCTGATAATTCATGATGTTTCATCTGCAGTTGATTTATGTAGACGTCGTTTATGACTGCAATATTGCCTGTGATGGAACTTTCGTCGATAGTCGAGGTACGCAAGGGGAATTGTTTCGTCCGATAACCTCGAGGCATTTTGCGACGTTCACCATGACGTAGTGCTGACCGATCGTAATCCGAAAGGTTAGAGCAGTTATCAAGCAGAATTTCAATAACATGAATGCGAAGTTGATATTGGAATGAATGCATCTAATCAAAGGTCAGACGAACATCAGAGCTGAACGAGATTTCAGTAGCATGGAGGGCACGGTTCAACATCGGCGAGAGGTGCATATAATCTGGATTCCCGTTGCGAACTTCATAAAGAATGGCAAAGGTTCCTGACTGAACCTTCGCTGGAGCATCAGGTCACTGTTCAACGAAGATGGATGTGCTTATATTGATGTTGTCGTAGCACATCACATGTGGCCGCCGAACAAGCTGTCTTGCATGTTCGAGGCACCGTGCAGCAAGCTTCTCGAGCAGCGTAAGGAGGGATGTAAACGAAATGCAAAGGCCGCATTTGTACAGGGCTTCATTGGTTTGCCTGGATGCACCATTCGTCCAGAGAAAGAGAGTAAACGGAGCAGCAAGGAAAAGGCTATGGTGTGAGCGCTGAGAATGCAAGTTAAGTGATAATCACGTTACACGCCTTTCAAACAAGAAATATGTTCATTAATGAAAGATACATAAACATCAGAAAATGTAATGTATCATACAGTACTGCAATCTTTTATCTTGTTCTTGGCCACGGCACGATCCGTCTGAGCAGCACGACGCAGGATAGATTGCAGGACTGGCACTTTGGGCACAACCGTGTCTCGCATCATCGAATTAAGGTCCTATGTTGACAAGAACTCTGGAGTGACGGAGTCGAGTGTTCCCTGAAGATTTTCCTTCACGGCATCCATTTGGCACTGACAGTTTCACAGACATAAGTGACAGCATGGGGGTGAAACCAGTTCAGCAGTCGAGAGCGCCCTCGTGCGTCGGCAAACATATGGTCCAACACCTGTTCCAGTTTCCCTCGTGAGGACTCATCCTTGAGATTTTCCTTCTCCTCCTTCGAAGAGTAGTATATTCGGTCACGATTGACAGCGAAATCGAGCTGTGAAGGATCCAGGATTGTAGACATAAAGTCGAGAATGGATATGCGCCTGTCTCGGAGAATCTTAATAGCAGCTTTGATGCGCTCATGCCGTGATAGTCGTGGAGAAGCTGCACCCATTGTGATGTCCGCGAAACCAGAGTCGAATGAACAATTCAAGTCACCGTCGAGAATCATCGAAGCCTCAGAGCCTCGCATCTTGAGTGAAGGGTGCAAGTCTGACTGGTCCAGGAGTTATAGAACAAGCGAGAATAATAACATAAAGCAATAGATACACAGAAAGAGCAATGGAGGCGGTGAACGAAACTGCCCAGCAGCTGTTAGCACACTCGACTGTCGACGTCGCGACACTGATATATACAAGACTAAATTAGGACTTAGCAAAAACTTAGCAAAGGTTCACGTGGTCTCCGATATCTCCAAAAAGGATTATCTGTCACGTTACCCTGTGAATCCGCTCAGCATCCCCAGTTTTACCAGTCTCTCTATGGCTTGCCTCATAGAGGGGCTGGTCACCAGTCTAGCTTCAAGACGCTTTAGCCGACGTTCAAGATTTTACTGAGTACCAATTTTAGAATTGAGCATCCCTATATATATAGAAACACCGTCAGTGACAAACGCGTGACTGGGTTCTTCCACGCGCACTGGATAACCTGCTCTGGAACACCGGCACGTCCTTCTCCGCATCCTCTTCTCCCGAGTGTGTAATGCCCTGTTAACATTCCGAAGTTAATCAGCTCTCAACAGGTCAATATTTTAATATTTTCCTGAGCGCTTATGCGGGTGATCGATATATCCGATACTAATGACAAATGCAGATTATGATTTTCAAGTGCCTTACTAATGCTCATACCTGGGACATGCTTGTACTAATCCTATAAGGTCTCCGCAAGTCGACTCCAGTCTTGTCGTTACCGACATTCCTTGTAACGCCAAAATAGACATCACAGAAACCAATACCCCCTATCATAAGTAAACATGAGTCAATGGCCATCTCTTCTAGCAGGGTATGAGGATGCAGAACCTCTTCCAACTACTCTCAATCCTGATGGAAAATCTCTGTACAACCCACCGGGTCCCCGCTCGGCCGCCTATGATGAATTCCCGAAACAATTTGTTCCGTCTAAGAATGGTTTCGACTTCCACAGTGAGCGAGCTGATCACATGTTAATAGTACTTTGATTTTACCATGGGTGCTAGTCTATTACATGCCCGCTGTGGCTGCTCAGGCGCAGTATGCAAAAGAACTACACGAGCGTGTAAGGAGGGAGTTTCCGGAGGTGGGCTCTTTCTCTTGCATCGTCGAATGCATAGCCGAATACTCATTCCTCACATTGCGCAGTTACGGATATATAAGTTCTGGGATAGACCAGTCGGTGCGCATGCGCTTATCCTTATCCTGTTGATGGAATACAGCATGGTCACGGTACTTACCATTATTCTTTAAAGGTCCCCACCCCACTGCCATGTTCGAGGTAAATACATTCAGCCCCCACCAGACCGGAGCATTCTTTTCCTGGCTTGTTGTCAATCGGGGGCCTTGCGAGTAAGTGTCATATTTATAGTGCTTCACGTTTGCTCGTTAACCCAGCTATGCATTTTGAAGCGTTCTTGTCCACCCGAACACTGGCAATCCACTCAAAGATCACACAGAGTTGGCGACGTGGATCGGAAGGAGATGGCCGTTATATGAAGATCGTCTTGCTTCGCATTGAAGATCCGGACAGTCTTACAGCAGAAAGTCGTTAGTTATTGATGTATAGTACTATGCCATGTAGAGAGACTTTCTGCGAACATTCTCCCGGCCGGAACGATTGGTAATAAATACACGTACTTGACGACCGGAGTGTATGTGTCACATCAAAAATGTTATATTGATCAAATTATTTAACTCACTCTGTCACGCCTCCTCTTCCACCTGAATATTGGGTTTGTACAGAGAGCACACGAAGTTAGCGACGTGGATGAGGAGGAGATGGCGATGATTTGATATTGGGATCGTTATCTTGTGTATAACATAGCGGGTTGCTAAAATCCCGACTCCCGAGGTTAGATCCGAGCCGGTTCGGATCCGATCAGATTCGGAACGCTGAGCGATATGACCGTCGTCACGTTAGTGGCCGATCAGGCCACCTTCATTTTTCACTACTACCACCACCTCTACCACCTCTACCATCTCTACCACCACCACCACCACCACCATCAGACATGGAGTTCACGTCAAGACATATACTAGACAACGCGCTCGACGCCGTAGGCAACACACCCGTTATCCGGCTCGACAAGATAGCCGCAGAACATGGCCTCAAGTGTAATCTCCGTGCGTGCGCCTAGCCCCATTATCAAAATATAGGCTAACGTTACGCCAAGTGGGTAAATTGGAGTTTGTTTCTGCGGGTGGTTCCATCAAAGACAGGATCGCGAAGGCGATGGTTCTAGCTGCAGAGAAGGAGGGTAAACTTATCCCCGGGAAGAGCGTCGTCATCGAGCCCACGTCTGGGAATACCGGTAAGTTATTGTTCACGCTTGTCGAATTCCGGGCGGGCTGAGATGACTTTTTTTAACGTGTAGGAATTGGACTTGCAATGGCGTGCGCCATCAAGGTAAGCATGCTATGCACAGGTGCCTGGATAGTTGCTGAATACTATAGATAAGGGATACTCGGTGGTGATTACCATGCCTAAGAAAATGTCGCTTGTGAGAACTTCGTTTAATCACATGTTGTTCGCTGATAGAAGGAGTTTTTTTTAGGAGAAAGAAGCGCTGTTGAGGGCGCTTGGTGCACAGGTCATCCGCACGCCTGATGAGGAGCCTTGGGATTCGCCCAGGAGCCACATAGGTAGAGCACCCTATTGGCATGATTCAATCCCTCGTGGCTGAATTCCTTAACGATCGTAGGTGTTGCGTGCAGGCTTCAACGAGAGATTGAGCATGGGATCATATTGGATCAATATCGGAATGTAGGTTGATCTGAAGGAGCTAGTTTCTTCTTTTTACTGATTGGGGTGTGCGTAGGTGAACAACCCGCTTGCTCATGAGTATACTACCGGACCAGAGATCATCGCCTCTGTCACCTCAACCCCATCCACGCGTACAAAGCCCTCCTCAATGAAAGTCGACGCATTTGTTGCCGGTGCTGGTACAGGGGGCACTATCACAGGTGTCTCACGCGCACTCAAGAAGACGCATAATGCAGACTGTATCGTAGTGGGTGTCGACCCAGTGAGCTGCGCATAACTGTCCACCTTTGGCTATCGCTCATTTTTACTCGAGATTGGTAGCATCCTTGCGGTGCCGAACAGCCTTAACATTAGTGGGGCAGGCAACCCATACGTTGTTGAGGGTATTGGGTATGATTTCATCCCTGATGTTCTTTCTCGGGATGAGCCGGATGTGAATCATTGGGTGAAGACGTCTGATGAGGATGCATTCAAGGCAGTGCAGGCTCTTATGAGGAAAGAGGGCTTGCTTGTCGGTGGGAGCAGCGGAAGTGCACTTTGTGGCGCTTTGGCTTGGCTCAAGACGGAAGAGGGGCGGAAAGTCGCTGGGACGGAGGGATCGAATGTTGTCGTCCTCCTCCCGGATGGGTGAGTTATCGTTTGAATTGTCGGTTTGCACTGCTGACCTCGTCTTGCAGCATCCGGAATTACATGAGCAAGGAGTGGTTTTTGAAGAATGTATTCCAGACGGAGTATTCAGACCTTGCGACCCGAATTTCGGGTATTTTGGCTCAAGAGGAGATAATGCCTGTTCCGCAAGCTAATCTCTAGTTTGAACCTGTGATTGCGGCGGATTGCCTTTTACTTTAATAAGCGCATGTTCTTGTCTCTGAACAATCATTCTTTACACAAATGTCTACGATTGGATGCAGTAGCATATGATACGACAGGTTTTTAGGCAACGGATGACTGACATGTTATGTCCGGGATGTCGATCAATTACGTGAAAGATGTCTGATCGGATCAGTGTCCTGTCGTTACACATAACGTGAAAACATTCTATGCTACAGCAACAGCTCTAGGAGGAACTTGGAACTTGGAAGCGCATTCATCGAACAAAAGTTGTTTGGCACTGATATCTGTGACCAAGGGATGCGAAGGATATTGTTTGGACAAGCGGCTGACGTGGACCCAGTTAAGACCGCTCTGATCAAAGTGGACGCAGACTTACCTCCATAGTTGATCAGCCTCGCCCCTTTTAGTGCCACTCAGGCCCGCAGCGACGACCATAGCGGCTAGCATATCGCTCGAACCTTGTTCGCATTTAGCGCGCGACAGGATTGATTCTGCTTCTTCCAAATCGCTCTGGGCAGCGGTGAGTTCCCCACGGAGGATGCGGACCACTGCTCTCCCGATAAGTAGAGCGGGGGAGGATATAGAGGGGTTTGCTACTTGTTCATTGTAGAATGAGAGAGCGGGCGCGTATGGTTCACCTGTTATATTTGAGTAATTGTACGATAGATATGAGAGGGATGGCTAACCGCTCGTGCCTTGTGAGCCTGTTAGAAGGGAGATGGCTGATTCTGCCAGTTGGAGGATGAGTGCATCAGGATTAGCTTTTAAAGCTGGTGCTAAGACCTTTTGGGCGAGGGCTGGACGAGCTAGTGAGAGGTATACCTGAGACAACACGGCAGCTCTAACGAATCAGAATCAGTTGAATAATCTAATAAAGAAGAAAAGGTTATTGACGGTTCATCGCCGATTTTGCCTTCGCTATTGAGGGTTTCGAGGGCTTCTTCTATTTCGCCTGCACGTACGAATGCGGTTGCAGCTAATACTTGGACGATTTCTTTCTCCCATTCTTCATATTCATCATCACCTTCTATCTCCACGCACAAGTCACGGAGTGTTTCTAGGCCTTGTTCGTCCCTTGCGAGTGCGGCTACCGCTCGGAGCGCGATATCTTCCGTGTCGGTAGGCATGAGAGCGAGTGCGGAAGCATTGTCGCCCAGGGCGAGATGTGCACGGGCCTTATAGAGAAGAGTGGGGATGTAGTCGGGTGAAGAAGGATCGGGAAGTGGGAGTGATATGAGGGCAGGGTGTGCGCCGAGTGTGAATTGTTGTTTGATAAAGTAAATGTCCATGATGTTGTTGTGGTCAAAGTTAATAGGTCACGAGTCGGTCGCTACGTTACAACTCTAGCTAGACGTTACGCCCTACTAGTACATACTGTTCCTTTCTCACATGATGCAAAAATACGCGTCGATGTCGAAGCACTGTCACGTTGGGGTCTACTCATCGTTTGATACAATGAACAAAACCTGGAGGTCGCTCGTACAGCAACTCATCGACATCTTCCTCCAAGATGAGTTCGCGGAGAAGTGATCTTTCAAACACCGGTACAGCTTCGCTTAATACGAACACCGTAAAGAAGTAAATTAAAATTGGCAATATGGCACACGCTATTCGGTTCAAACTCGAACTTACTTCCGGTTCGGTACCAGTCTTGGGCTATAAAATGCCAAGACGCTCATTGGAACCTCCAGGTCCTCATTCATCACCATGTCCCTTAACAGATCCCTCTCCACCCGCTTCTCCTCGAAGAGCCAGGCTGTAAGCTTTCTCTTTTTCGAAATCTGCAGTACAACACTAATATACTTATAGAATGGTTCAATGTTACCGACCACACTGGCCGATGTCTCTCCTGCAACGAGCGACAACGCAACAGCCAAAGCCTTGGCCCACATTAAGGAACTCGTACGTTAACCCTGAACTTACACTGTTCTCTCTACAGCTCACTTCCTTAGATGAAGCGCCCCTTGGAAGAACTGAATGAGTCTAACGTCGTTAGTTGTCCACTTATATGACTGTTCATACATCTTAACCTTACCTTGATTACAGTCTGCACTTCTCGATGTTATCAAGCATACAGATTCAGTTGATGACCGTAAGATGCTGGTTAGTATACTCACCTCAACTACATAATTTTTTACTTATTCGCAACAAAGTTGGAACACGTATTGTCATTCATGGCTAAACACCCTAACGGGAAAATTCCCAATATGGTCCGCACTTTCACCATCAAGACCTGTAAGTACTCCCTACCTCACTCGAACTTCTCTAACTCTCTCATAGTGTACAACGACCTCGCTCATCCTCCTGCTACATATATCGGTCCCGAATATCAGTTCCGTGCTGCCGATGGTTCAAGCAACAACCCTGATGCTCCAAATCTCGGAAAAGCTGGTACACCTTATGCACGGTCCGTGCAAGGTTCCAATCCATTACCACGCAACCAAATGCCCGATGCCGGTCTCGTCTTTGATACCCTCCTTCGCAGAGAGAAGGTACTCATCCTCCGCCTCGTCCCCTTCAATCTCTTACTAAGTTCATTATTAGTTTGTGGAGCATCCACAGGGTCTATCAGCCCTCATGTTCTCCTTTGCAGCACTCGTCATTCACAGTGTCTTCCGCTCAGACCATACTCCTGGCAGGCAGCATATCAACATGACTTCCGGTTACGTTGATCTTGCTCCCTTGTATGGAAACGATCAAGATATGCAGGATAAGGTTAGTTGCAAATCAATCTTCAGCCACGAGCATCTTATATCATTAATACAGGTCAGGAACAAGGATGGCCGCGGTTTACTCCATCCAGATGTCTTCGCAGAGGATCGTCTCCTTTTCCTTCCTCCCGCAGTTTGTGTCCTCTTGGTGTTGTTCAACAGAAACCACAACGTATGTTCCCCACATCTTCACACGATTATTGACCCAAGCTATTCGACCACAGTACATTGCCCGTCGTTTACTCGAAATTAATGAACGTGGTACCTGGAAGGATCCTACCCATCACAACCACGTCAGCCATGCCCAGCTTCTCAAACAGGACGAAGAAATTTTCCAGACTGCCCGTCTATGCAACTGTGCATGGTTTGCAGCCGTCGTCTTCTCCGACTACTTCTCCGCCATTCTGGGCCTCGTCCGACAAGGCTCGAACTGGAGTTTGGAGCCTTTCGATGAACTTCGTAATGGCGATCACTCGGTCTTCGAGCGTGGCCGTGGTAATGCTTGCAGTGTCGAATTCAACTGCTTGTACAGGTGGCATGCGACAACATCCATTGAGGACGAAGAGTGGATCGCTCTCCAGTTCAAGGGGCTGTTCCCTGACAAGAATCCTGAGGACATCACCTTGAAAGACTTTTATATGAAGGAAGCTGCCCTCACGAAGACCGAGCCTGATCTCGAGCGCTGGACTTTTGGCAAGTGAGTGATCTTGGGACCTACAGTTTGTGCTACTGCTTACATTTTCTTGCAGCCTTCAGCGCGAGACAGAAGGTCCTAACAAGGGATCATTTAGGGACTCTGATCTTGCGGGTTGGCTACAGGGCGCGTTAGTGATCATCATGTTTTATCTTGTGCTAAAGCTGATGTGGTCTCTCAGTACCTCTCATCGTGCTGCTAGCTTCGGTGCTCGTGGCACACCCGCAATCATGCGTCTCCATGAGATCATGGGTATCGAGGCTAACCGAGCATGGGGCGTTTGCTCGCTCAATGACTTCAGGAAGTTCCTTGGCTTGAAGAGTGAGTGGTTTGGTTCCAACATCACTTGTGGATGCTTAGTGTATTGTAGCATACACCAGTTTCTTGGAATGGAATCCCAACCGCGAAGTTGCTGACGCCGCTGAAAAGCTCTATGGTCACATCAACAACCTGGAATTGTATGTCGGTCTCCAAGCCGAAGAGACCAAGCCTCTCATCGAGGGTGCGGGTCTCTGCCCAGGTAAGACCCTTTCATCTAACTCATGCTAGCGAATACTTACATGTTACAGGGTACACCATATCCCGTGCTATTCTCTCCGATGCATTCGCCTTAACGCGTGGTGACCGCTTTTACACGCAAGACTTCACGCCCTACAACTTGACCGCCTGGGGTTTCGCCGATTGCCAGCGCGACGCTGATGCATACGGGTTCGGGTCCACCCTCGGCCGCCTCTTCCTCCGCACGCTGCCCAATGATTACAGCAAAGACAGTATCTACACTTGGTTCCCTCTCATACACCCCGATTCGATGGAGGGGTACTTGAAGGACCTTGGCAAGCTGGATGCCTACAATATTGCAAGGCCAAAACAGAGCGAGCCTGCTACTACTGTTGATGGTTACGTGGAGGTTGGCCAGGTGCTGCAAAGCACTGACAAATACGTACCCGAGTACGTTGAACGCGCGGCAGAGGTCCTGAAGGGTAAAGGGCAAGTGACACCTGTCACGTTTGGCTTGGATCAGCGCTAACAGGATAGGATAAATAGGTTCTTTACGGCATCTACAAACGGCGTTGAAGAGCAAAAGAAATTCATCAGAGCACTTGCTCCTTCTCCAGAAGCCATCAGTGCGATCGGGACGTACTTCCACAACAAGACGAAGGAGCTCATCGAGCAGCATTCATTCTCGTTGATCGGGCAGAACATTCGTGGTGTCGACATCGTAAGGGATGTGTTGAAGTTCGTGCCGTTGCATTGGACTGCTACGGAAATTGTATGTCTATTAAGTCGGCAGGATGATGCGGAGTGTTGACTTGATCATATTGCAGGCCGGTATTCCGATCAAGACGAAACAAAATCCTCATGGTGTATTCACCGAATCCCAGTTGTTTGATATGCTTGGGGAGATTTACCAGTCAGTCGTCACATCCTTTGCTCCTTTTCCTGACGATCGCTGATATTTTTTGTTAAAGATTCATCTTTCTTGAGGTGGATATCGCGTACTACATGCCGATAAGGCAGAGGGTAAAGGAGCACGTGCAAGAGCTGACACATCTGATCAAGAGTGCTCTTGGGACTGCTGGCAGCAAGTTACCGTTTGCTGGGTTGATTGGCACGGTGTCTGGTCTTTTTGGCAAGAAAAAGAACCATAATGAGATCGTGAAGCGTTTGTTTGAGTTCGGGTGTTCGACGGAGGAGGTCGTGAACTCGATCCTGGCGCTGTTGGTTGGTGCTACTGTTGAAATGTCTCTTGGTATGTTCTTTTTGTTTCTTTATTCACAAGTGAGACTGAGGATTGTAGCCTTGACCAATGTCGTCAATCTGCTCGTTCACAAGGAGTATGATTCGGAAGTTACGGTTGCGGCAAACCTGAAAGTTGATGCGAAGGACCTTAGTAAAGTGACTGCTTATATTACTGAGGCGCTTAGTATGTGTTTCGTTCTGGCTCATGCGCTCAATTTCTGACGGAGAACTTAGGAATCGACCCGCCGTTTGCTGGTGTCTACCGTGTTGCGAAGCAGGACGAAACCATCGAGTCGCTGAACATCAAGCAAGGCCAACGTCTGTTCTTGCACATTGCCAGTGCAAACATGAACGTAAGTCAACCACCCAAAATTCCGGTACCGCTCTCACAACCCAACCCAACAGGAAGACGCCTTCCCTAACCCCCGCATCCTCAACGCCGCACGCACGCCGCGCGAGCGCTACCTTCCAAATGACGGTTGCTTCAAAGTCCTAGGTGATGAACTTGCATCTACGATGATGGCTGAAGTCCTCCGCGCCGTCTTGGCGCTGGAGAATGTGCGTCGCGGCCTGGACAGTCGGGTAAACTTACGCGGTTCTCGGATGGGGCGCTTCCGGTGCTGCACTATGCGTATTTGAATGAGAAGATGCTGCAGAGCCCGTGGCCGACTTCGATGGTTATTAATTACGACGCTTAATGAGGTGATGATATGATACCCGATCTTTGTCGCGATGTTTTTCTTGTTTTCCTAGCGCTGCTTATGGGAGTTATCATGATATCTTAATGACACTTTTTGATCTGATCCTGGTTGTAAGACCCGTTGGCTTACTGAGTTCCCATAAATACTGTGCAGTAATCAAAAGTCGTGATATATATGGGGAAACATTCACGTGATTATGAGATCTGGCTTACACCTACTCACCGGTGGATAACTCCTGAGTCCCCAGACGGTACACTAGGTCACACAGAGTCCCTACTAGCTTCCATAATAATGAATTCCGATAAACATCTTATTCTATCCCTACTCGTCATTGCACTAACTTTTCCTCCAAGTACATGAGGCGGCATGGAAAAGTCTATGCAATGTCGTACATTACAATGCCATCTTCGATTCCGAAATGCGTCAACCCCACTCTCGATGTATGGACAACACACGCGTTGCACTTCGGGAGACTCTGAGACAGGTCCTGGATCGACATGATAGGAAAACATATCGCTTGAAGGCCTCGCCGGTGTCGGAAAAACGTCCATCGCATTCACTTTCGCTGAAGAGATGAAATTATCCGAAAGGCTTGCTGCATCCTTCTTCTTCTCGCGTCAACATGCGCAACATGCGACCATGTTCATTCCTACCATTGCATACCAGCTAGCACTGGCTTTCCCAAGAATCAAAGATGACATAGTGAAAGCTATCACAAATGACGAGCTCCTCCTGACACCTGGTAAATCTCGTAGTGATCAGATACGGGAGCTCATCATCAAACCACTACACCCGTTGCAATTCCGTAACGAGATGTCTTATGCCATTGTCATCGATGCTCTCGACGAATGCTTTTCCACTGAAGAGGCGGCAAGACTGGTTAAGCTGCTGACAGAGTCGTTCTCGGGTCCAAACTTGCCCAACATCCACCTGTTGTTTACGAGCCGTCCTCCGATGCACATCTGCGAGGCTATGCAAGTTGATATTTACCAATTTCCCTCACCACCGACGATGAAGCCACCCTACGAGATGTCCGTATCTTTCTGCGGGTGTCATTGGACAACATACGGATAACTCGTCCAAATTATTTCGGCCAGCCACCAAGGTCTTGGCCATCAGAGAATGAATTTGAGACTTTGGTGTCTAGAGCAGGTGGTCTATTTGTCTATGCTGCACTGGTCATCAGCTTCATATCTGCCGCTGGTTATTCGCCACAACAGAGGCTAAAACGCTTACTCTGCGAGAGCTCAGCTGTCAATGCTGATATCGATCAGCTTTATAGGCATATTCTCGCAAGTTCAGAGAATCCAATTGCGCACTGCCAAATATTAACATGCATCGCTCATCTCCATCGACCGCTTTTACTTGCAAACTTACAGGATCTCTTTTTCGAGGATAAGGAAAGCTTGGCAGAGATGCTAGACATTTTCACCCGTCATCCTGAATCTCCCCCATCAAAATGTTGAGGTCTATCACACTTCACATTTCGACTTTATGGAGGACCCGCTACGGTCGATGCAGTATTACGTGGATCTTGCACACGCTCACGAGTACCTTTCTCGCTGCTGCCTTGAATCATTAATGCGAAGTTCACCGAGGATCGATAATTATGCATTTGAGAGATGGCATCACCATCTTTCTTTGGCCTATCCTAGCAGTGAACTGCGAATCCTACTTGCTCTGTTCACAGAGAAAGACCTGCGATGTTTGGTGGTATTCACAGAAGAGTGTGGTGCATCTTCATATCTTGTAGGATCCCTGTACAGTGCAAGACAGACCTGTTTATCCTTTGTCAGTGTTCCGTTTTCATGTTGGATATGTGATGCATACTGACCGGGCTTTGCTTAGAAATGGATCAAGAGCTTGTCGGACATCAAGGTTGCATGGCGTATTGCTAAAGCCTCGAGAAAGGTTGATGAAGCACATCTAAAACAACAATATCGTCAAGTGCGGCCGCTACGTGCGTTTCTTCAAGACACACTACATGAGCCGCTACACACATTTCAAGTACCAGTTATGGGACCTGCGCAACCTACATCAGGAAATTCACACATTCCTTAACATGCTTAATCAGCTTAACTCACTTATCTCAAAACTTGTTTGCTCTCTCTCACATCATTCACCTGGCATATCTTATATTTTTTGAGTGCGAAATACAATAAAACATGTATATTAATATATCTCAACTTTTTTTTTTCTGAATTCATTCACATTGAAATTTTGGACAAGTAGATTCAATTTCACCAAGGCAGTTAAGTGTAAATAAGTCCGCATAAGGGCATGTCAAGGAATGTGTGAATTTCCTGATGTACGCATTCACCAGCCGTCCGATTGCTGGCTCATCTCGTACTTTTTCTCTGTTGTGCATTTCCTATTGCCAATGACAGTAGAGCAGTCGGAGGCCAACTTGAAAGAGTAACGACTGAGGGACGTGTTGGAATCCGAGACGCTTGATGGTCAAGAGGATTCGTGCTAGAGGGCTAAGGGCGAGTGTAACCCAATGCGAGACGAGCTAGCGACACCTCTGGCAGTCAAATATTAACTGTTCATGCCTGCGTTACTGAAATTTTACATGGTGACTATGTTAGCTAGTATATACAGTAGATCAATATTAATGTTGCATCTCAGTTCTAATGATATACTGAGATGTGAGGGCTTGAGCACTCGGACGAAGAAGTAGTCGTTGTGAGATTCGTTGTCTTCTCCTAGCTTTCTACCTGTGCTAATAATTTTCATGTCGTACACTAGGTCAGCTGAAGACTTGTTGACTCTTTATCGACTGGAGATAAAATTGGGTCGCAAAATCAATTCAAAGCCGCGGCGGTGTCGGGGCATGATCGTCCGCTTGGCAGTGTGTCCGGAGTCTCAGCATGCCTTCTTGGTAATTTGAAATACCCTCAGGTTACGCCATAGCATCAGGAAATTCACACATTCCTTGACATGCCCTTATGCAGACTTATTTACACTTAACTGCCTTGGTGAAATTGAATCTACTTGTCCAAAATTTCAATGTGAGTGAATTCAGAAAAAAAATGTTGAGATATATTAATATACATGTTTTATTATATTTCACACTCAAAAAATATAAGATATGCCAGGTGAATGATGTGAGAGAGAGCAAACAAGTTTTGAGATAAGTGAGTTAAGCTGATTAAGCATGTCAAGGAATGTGTGAATTTCCTGATGAGGCCTATGCGAGGTTCAAATTCATCAGTCTTGCAACATGACCGTGACAACCTACCCGCTTACCCTTCGGGATTTACCCAACGCCCGTTTCATAGTACACCACGGATGGCATTTGAGTCTTCTCCGACCTTGACCCACTTATTCCTCCACCATCAGGAAGGATAGACCAATGATGAAAGCACGTGCAGGAGAATTCGACCACCAGGACACTCGCCGTTTCAAGCACACCCGCATCGGTATATTGGATCTCTACGAACGCCAATCAGATTTGCCGCGCGTACTACTACCATCCTCATCAATATCGGAGGCATATGCGCAGATAATCCAAAGTGTGCCTTATCCAGTTCGCATGCTGAAAGATGTGCTCAGCATCAAACGATACTCCATGCTTCTCCCCGCACATCTAGTAGTAGAAGTTTTAGTCAATCTCATACCCGCTGTTTTGCTGTGGTGCGTCATAACGATGTAGGCGACTTTTCTGTACATGTATTACGTCGTCGGGCAGGTACTCTGGACAATTTCTCCGCCTTGTAATATCTTTTCTATTTTCATCTGCAATGCCAACTTATCTCGCACTAGGTAGAGAGCGCAATGGAGACATGTACTGTGGATACAACGTACATTTTGATCTAATATGCACAATCGCTGTGCGTTTTCTCAGATACTCCCGAGCCTGCACAACACTGCGGTTGTACATCAAACAATTCTACTTTGAGCATATATTCCGCCCGATCTCCCGCCTCGACGTACCTACATTTCAAACACAGATCTGCGAGAACGACGGGCTTGGCAACCCTGCCCTCACACATGACAATGACAAGGTTCGGGCAACCGCTCGGCTCGGCGGCACAGAAGATTTCGTCGACGAGCTCCCTGACGAATTCGATACCTACCTTGACTACCACGTAGCTGTTGAAGATACCACGATGCTTTTTGGGTAGCCCGTCGACTCTTCTGATTGGAGTACAATGTCCACATGTCTATGCCTCCAGAGCTCGAAATCAGTGGCGGGCAGATGCAGCGGCTTGCAATGCACGTGACCATACCTTGACCCTTTATGTTTCGGTGTCAACCGTTCAAATAGTTCTCGCACATTCATGCGCTCATTGGTCTCTGAAACTGAGTCTTCCGCTGGCATGCTGTTATTCGACGAGCCGAGTGCCTCTCTGGATCCTACGGCCTATAGTGCGCAGCCCTGTTTCTTCGATATGTTAATTTGAACGTAGTTATAACTCGTATTCTATATGAGTTCGAGGTACGAGAACTAAAGATAGAATTATGTCTATGTGGCGACACGACTTTTCGTGTTTCCCACCTTCTTGCTTCGTACTACTACAGTAGTACTCTCAAGTCTCTTCACTGCTCGTCTACACTCAGTTCTTTGCATCAACTCTCGTATAGTTTCTATTCCAACATGCCGAGAATTCGAAATGATCCAAATCTGAACATTTGCCCGGACTACGCTGCGGATGTATTTGAGAATATTCGCGCACAGCTAGTCAACGAGAATACGACGGAAGCACAAGCGATGCAACTGCTTAGGAACATCTGGGAAGCCAATAACGACGCAGTCAAGGTGCTATGGCAACAACAGCTAGATGACGACAGAGAGCAGCGCGAACATCGCGAGAGGCTAGATGAAGACGAACAAGAAAGGCTTAGCCACATCAGGAAATTCACACATTCCTTAACATGCTTAATCAGCTTAACTCACTTATCTCAAAACTTGTTTGCTCTCTCTCACATCATTCACCTGGCATATCTTATATTTTTTGAGTGCGAAATACAATAAAACATGTATATTAATATATCTCAACTTTTTTTTTTCTGAATTCATTCACATTGAAATTTTGGACAAGTAGATTCAATTTCACCAAGGCAGTTAAGTGTAAATAAGTCTGCATAAGGGCACGTCAAGGAATGTGTGAATTTCCTGATGCAAGAAAGAATCGACGAAGAGGAAGCAGCGCGCAAAGAAGAGAAAAAGAAAAACAAGCACAAGTACACTCCAATTCTTGAAACAGGCATTCCTAACGAGCTGGCTATCACGCCATGTTCCTATGTTCTCCGAAAGCTCGATAAGGGAGAGTACGTTGAGTTGTGGTACTTCACCAATGACGGCTTAGACGAAGCCAGTATCAAAAAAACCATTGATGATGACGCCATGATCCTTTCCACGCTGGCAGACGGCTCAACAGCCTGGGTGTCTTCTGCTTCCACGCGAAACGCGCGATCAGTAGTGAACGATGAAGATCTACCATTCGAGGAATTTTGCCAAGCTTGTCCTCGTTTTCTGACAGCAATAGGGGAAGTGGATTGGCCGGAAGATAGAATTCGAATGATGGCGCGCTTCTGGATGAACATCCAAGTTCACAAGTATCGCTCTTTAAGAGATCCCATAGCCCATAAGACTCTCTTGACCTATCAAGCCGAGCAATGGAGACGATGGCACGTCGCCGCAAAGTCCTCAGTCGGACCGTACGACATCTCCGTCGTCAATGAGAAGGTTCTACAAGACACGAGGGAGAAGGTATATTGGGAAGAACGCAATAAACGAGACAATGCTCGCGACTACAAGGTCAGTATCTACTTGAAACAACGTATAACAATGAAACTAATCAATTATCTTCGTTTTTTATTGGAAAATTTTTAAATTTGTTGATGCCACACTCGCCACATGCTACCCGCTTCACGCTACATGCCTCCCGCTACACACTACATGCCACACTCGCTATATACCACCCGCTTCACGCTACATGTCACCCGCTACATGCTACATACCACTTGCTACACGCCTCACACCACACGCTGCATTATATGCACATCATCTCTTGCCACAGTCCGATCAACGTACTAGCTCATCGAGACAACGAGACTGGAAAGACTCTCGCAAGCGATCAGCTTCGCCCGAACACTCGGGCAGGGGGAAAAGGCAACGTCAGGATTTTCGTTCGAGCGCAAATGGAGGAGTCCTCTCCGCTTGCGCTGTCTGCCTCGGACGAAACCCTCACAGGATTATCGAGTGCAAGGCACTTCGAACTTGGGACAACGCTTTCGACACCCTATGCTCCCGCATTGGCAAACTCCTCACCATGCGAGACGGCAAGTCAATCTGCAGCGACTGGCAACGAGTCAGCGGGTGTTCAGAAAGTACTCACGATCGAAGGCACTTTTGTTCAGGATGTGGTGCCTCCACTCACGGAGCTCAGACGTGTCCTCGAGCACAGAAGGCTTGAAGCACTTACCCCGTATAATCCGAAGGTTTGGGAGTTGAAGCTGGCGTCAAATGGTCTTCTTGACAGGTACCCACATATACCCGAAGGATTGCGTCGAGGCTTTCGTCTTCATATTCCTACTATTAGCATCACTCAATCCCCGCCGAACAAGCAATCTATTGTTACATATCAACAAGAATTCCTTAATATTGTCCAAACTGAGCTTAAGAAGGGAAGGTATATCGGACCGCTTCAAGCAAAAGAAGTCGAGGACCTCATCGGTCCTTTTCAAACATCTCCTTTTTCCATCATCCCCAAGCCAGGCCGCCCTGGACGCTATCACATCATTCAGAACTTTTCATTTCCTCATGCCGCTTCCTCGAAGTTTCCTAATTCTTCTATCAATTCTTACATCAATTCCGATAATTTTCCCAGTACTTGGGGTACCTTCCACGTCATTGCGCTTACAATCAGTCGTTTACCACCGGGATCGCAAATCGCGATCAGGGACATATCAGAGGCGTACCGCACTGTACCCATTCATCCATCACAATGGCCAGGGTCAGTTGCCCGTATCTCCGACGACCTTTTTTGCATCGACACTTGTATGTGTTTCGGTCAGTGTCCTTCAGCGGGAGCATATGGGTCCCTTGCTGATGCAGGACTCGATTTATTTCGTTCTCAAGGAATCAGGCCCGCATCTAGATGGGTTGATGACCATATGTTCATACGCATTCTCAAACAGTACATTCCAGACTACAATGAAAAGAGACGGACATGGCACCAAGATATCGTTGAAAGAGGGAAGCATCAGGATGGGGGGAGAATATGGTTTGGAGGCTTCATATTCGAGGACGGCTCTTTGGAAGAGTTCGATAAAGACTGTCAGTTTCCAATTAGAGATCTGTCGGGAGCATCACCCAGGTCAATCGAGGACGCGAAGTTCTCCTGTAACTTATCGGACATTGACGATGCCTCAGACAAGCTCAATATTCCCTGGGAACCTCTCAAGGACAAGGACTTCGCGTATGTCAATCCATACATTGGCATTATGTGGGACTTGGCGCAGAACAAAGTCTACCTCAATGAGAATAAAAAGAAGAAGTATCTATCAGCAATCGAAGTTTGGCAAAACCGCAGTACCCACATGCTCAATGACATACAGCAACTATACGGTAAGTTGCTACATACCACGCTTGTTGTTCCGAAAGGATGCGCATATCTTACGTCGCTCGAAGCTATGTTGTGCCTCGCTTTTGATAAGCCTTTTCTCCCACGAAGGCCTGTCAAAAGCCTCAATTCTGATCTTTCCTGGTGGAAAACTCTGTTGCGGAGCTCTTTCGTCGGACGCACAATCCCTAGACCTCTCAGTCTGTATAACCCAGAAGCATATTCAGATGCTAGTTCTGGGTTTGGAATCGCTATCACAATCGGAGTCAAATGGCGAGCCTGGCGTCTTCGAAAAGGATGGCAAACCCTCAATGGTAAAAAAGACATCGGGTGGGCAGAAGCTGTCGGCTTCGAGCTACTTATTATCTACCTTGTCGGGATGGGAGGATCACAATGTCATTTCAAAGTCTTTGGGGACAATCAAGGAGTCATCGAGGGCTGGAGAAACGGACGCAGTAGGAATTCAGCCGTCAACGAGGTCTTTCGTCGAATCTTCATCTTTATCGACAATTCTGCCGCATCTTACTCGTTTCACCCCACATACATCGCTAGCAAAGAAAACCCTGCAGATGATCCTTCCAGAGGAGTCTACGGCAGCGCAAAAGACCTATTGCCAGATCTCCCCATTCCCACAGTGCTCGATCCATTCATTGTCGATCCATTCATTGCCTCTACAGATCCGAGAAGATATAGTACAGATGGAATCCAATCAGTTGCCCCCGTCACATCTGCTCTCAACAGTTCCAATGAAACTGTTGAAAAAGACACAGGTATCATCAGTGACGCGCTCTATCATATCCACCAGAGACAGCAATATCCGTCTGGACTCGCGCTTTAGCGCACCTCTTCCACCAGACCCCATAGCGAAACCTTTACCATATAAGACAGGTCTCATACCAATACCCTCGCAATTGCGTCCACACTGTCTAGCGCGAGAGAGACTAAAACTCTGGTTTCCGTCAGAAACCAGAATAGCGAGAGGAGCAGATGGACGTTTTCTGGCGATTGCAGAAGAAGACCTGCAGCGGGTCTTGACAGTAATGAATCTATCATGGGCACCGGGAACGAGAGAATGTTATGGAGCAGGACTTTTAGTATTTCACGTCTTCTGTGACGAGAGGAGCGTACCAGAAGAGCAAAGATGTCCAGTGGACACGAGGACCATGCTGAATTTTGTTGCGAGTTGCGCCGGGTCCTATTCCGGAAAAACAATATCGAACTACGTCTATGCTGTTAAAGCTTGGCATACACTGCATGGTCAGCCTTGGGAGATTCAGCAAGACGAACTCAAAGCATCCTTGGATGGCGCATCAGAACTCACTCCGGATACCTCCAAACGACTCAAACACGAACCCTTCACTGTAAAATTCATTCTCGACATCCGCACCCATCTAAATCTATCAGCACCTCTCGATGCAGCAGTATTCGCGTGTTTGACGAGTGTTTTTTATGGCCTATGTCGCACTGGAGAGCTCACAGTCAAGTCGATGAAAGCATTTGATCCAACAAAAAACGTCAAGCGCTCGAATCTAGAGATGGACGTCGAAGATAGACATGAACTTAGAGTAACGAAGATATTTTTGCCACGCACCAAAGTTGCAATGGCCGGAGAAGGAGTATACTGGGCGCAACAACAAGATCTCTCGGACCCCAAAGCCGCTATCCTTAATCACCTTTTAATCAACGATCCTTCGCAAGATAGCCACCTCTTCGCCTGGAAGCACAAAAATGGCATGAGACCATTAACCAGGTCCGAATTCTGGAAACGGATCAGCGGAATAGTTAAAAGAGCAGGACTAGGAAATCTCAAAAGCCATGGCTTACGAATTGGGGGAACTTTGGAGTATTTGCTTCGAGGAGTGCCGTTTGATGTGGTCAAATCTATGGGAAGGTGGTCGAGCGAAGCGTTCACCATTTATTTGCGCAAACATGCGTTAATTTTGGCACCTTACCTGCAAGAGTCACCTGCCTTGGAACCCTTCACTCGCTATACTATGCCTCCAATACGCTGATAAGGTGAGCTTACATCACTTCGCCCTTCTCCTTCGAGGCGGGAGTCCATGCTGCGCCTGACACGTCGCAGGGCTCCTTAGAGTTGGGAATCACGGCTCATCCTGGACTTTCACAGGTCGGTGTTTCGGGTCATAAAACCCTGCGGGTTTTAAGCCCAAATAGCTGCGCGACACTCACTATTTGTATAATCAGATATCATTAGCTGGATAATATATCTGATTCTCTTCGTTCCGTCACGAAAATCGGCAGCAGCACATAGATAGTGGAAATAGAGCGTCTACGGAAATTGAAGGGCAACAAGACCATGATATTCTCCACTCACCGATTTGGAAATCTTACACAACATGTGAGTTTCTGTCTGCTCGAACATCATTGCTCATTGACGCGGTCGCTGCAGGTACATCGATGAAACTGTCCAGGAATAAGGGACGCACGAAGAACTCATGAAGAAAGGGGGAGAGTATGCTCGTATTTGGAATTTGCAAGCAAAACCTTTCATCTAATGACCAGATACCAAGACCACAACGATACCCTGGTTTGTAGTGCACCACTCATCTTCACGCATACCCCCATATGCAGTACCTTCCTTGCCTGTCATTTACTAACCGCAAAGACCATACTAGTATTTCATTCTACACACCGAATGAATTCTGGTTTTACCCGCATCTTCAAAATAGCCACGATTCCGATTCCCAGGCTTTCTGCAAGTTGCAATGTTGATACTTCCCACGGCTACAATATCGAAGGATTCATCCGTCCTCTGATGCTGACGCACCGACTAGTTGTCAGGTCAAGTGCTGACTGACTATTTTGGTCAACACTGAGATTCAGAAATAACATGCCAGGATCAAAAGCAAACAGTCTCTTGCCACATTTATGGGAAGTCGAATCCTTGCACTCGCGATGACTCGCATCGTAACTATCTCGTCATCACTTTTTCGAGGGGGACCGACGTGGCTAAGGTGCTCCACATTGCCATCGCGTTCGCTATCACGTATATAACCGAGTATGATATGACTTTCCAGTAAGTCATGTTCTCCGTTCTATCCTTGTTGGCGCTCCTGGTTTCCTCCATCACGGGATTGCCCGTTGAAGTTCATAATTCCCTCATCACCCTCCCCATGACCAGGAGGCTAACATTCTCCAACGTTACTGACATCTTGCGGCACGATGAAGCTCGCATGGCGGCCTTTACTAGGGAATACAGTACACTTGGCCCACGTGCTCGTGTTGATTTCCCTTTGTCAAACATTGGCGTGGCCTACACCGTAGCAGTTAACGTTGGCAATTCCCCCATAACCTGTAAGTTCAACACTGAGAAAACATGCGGCTGCTAACGTATTATTGAAGACAACTTGATTGTCGACAGCTCTAGCTCGATCACATGGGTTGGCACCCGCAATCCGTACGTGAGCTCCACCGGCGTCAACACTGGAGAGCCTGTGGCGGTCAATTACTTGCAAGGTATGATATACAACAATCATAAGTTGAAAATACCTACGATTAGCAGGAACTATATTCGAAATTCATTAACTTTCACTAATGCTAATGGGCTCTCCATCACCGAAATGCCAATCGCTGTTGCTTCTACTCCGCTCGGTTTTGACGGTCTCCTTGGCATCGGGCCTCAAATGTCAAGCCTCGGCACCCTACAAAATCAAAATTCACGAGAACGCACGATCCCGCCTGTCACTGACTATCTGTTTAATCAAAACGCCATTCGTCGGCGTGTTGTCAGTATCTTTTTCCAGCCCTTCGTTCAAGGTGTAGTCAACCATGGACAGCTTACCTTTGGTGGATACGACCCTGTGTACCGTGACAGACTTAGATACACGTAAGGCACCTCAGCTCCTGTATCAATCCAGACTGAGAGTAAATGTTTTGTTTCAGTCCTGTCACCACTATCCCCCCTTATCGCGGTTTTGGGGTATCAATCAGAGGATCACCTACAATGATATAGAACTCATGCCCTACACCACTGGCGTCGTGGATTGTAGTTGCATATTTCTTTACATTGCCTCCGGTGTGTATTTTGAGTGCAGGGAGTAACAATGGTCTCATCAGCGTTCGATAGATGCCTATGAAAGGTACAAGGATGCAACCGGCGGTGTTGTGAATCCGGCGAATGGTCTTCTCCAGATTACCACTCAAAATACGATGCCCTATATATTTTGAAATTCCATATTGGCGGGGTACATCAATTCTGTCAGCCCTCACACCCCTTGTTCACCATTTGCACAGGAAACATACCGATTCAACTCTAATGCGCAAATCTGGCCTCGTTCTCTCAACTACATGGTTAATGGCTATGACAACGACATATTTCTCATCGTTAGAAGCCTTGACACAGGCGCAGTGCATGCCTTTATTAATGGCTACGTATTCCTCGAGCGCTTCTACACTGTGTTCGATTCCAGCAGGTCTCGCGTCGGTTTTGCCCGAACCGACTTCACTGCCACCACCACCAACTAATATGGAATTGCCAAAGTATACGAAGCATTGTTTTTCAGATGCAAAGCAGTATACGGATTTGAAGGTTATACGGACTCTTCTCAAATAGGCTCACCTGTGTGTCACCATAAACGTTACTTATTAGTAACACTGACGCTATCGGATGTTTGCTACTAACTAGGGGCGAGAACCTGCGCTGCAGTACTTCAGCGAATCTCGCAGCACTCAGCAGTCATCTTGGTAAAGGGAATATATGTTATCTATAATAATGATATATTTAGCGTAGTATCTATTTATGTACCCTCGGAGCTTTCCGCCATTAGCCGCACGTAGGCTCTCCGCTGTTTCCCACGTCCACTACACCATCACGCTCATCGTTTCATACGACGAGCTCGATATTTAGCTCAATTCTCATTGTTTCAAGGCACTTTTTTTTGTCTCTATATATTTCTATTTCCTTAGTATCAATACCTTGCTTCATTTTTACTCTACTACACCGCACATCTGGACCACACAACAAGGAGCTATGGCACGCAAGAAAATGTCGACGTCCTCGTGCGTGAAGGTGTCCCTTCTCCGCCCTCATTGCAGAGGCTCAACTAGAAGTAGGACTTGACTATGAGGAACCCATGCACGACTTTAATGATTCAACACTCGCGCATGGCAATGATGACAACAACAGACCTTGAAACAATGAGAATTGAGCTAAATATTGACCTCGTCATGCGAGACGATGAGCTCGATGGTGTAGTAGACGTGGGAAACAGCAGAGAGGCTACCTGATGCTAATGGCGGCAAGTTCCGAGGGTACATAAATAGATACTACGCTAGATATATCATTATTATAGATAACATATATTCCCTTCACCAAGGTGACTGCTGAGTGCTGAGAGATTCACTGAAGTACTGCAACGCAGGTTCTCGCCCCTAGTTAGTAGCAAACATCCGATAGTGTCAGTGTTACTAATAAGTAATGTTTATGGTGACACACAGGTGCTGACAACCATCACACCATTTCCAAAGCTGACGATGATGACAAGAAGAAAATGTGGGCTATCTTTGATGGGACAGGTATCTTTATCGCTGCCTGCAGACATGGTATCATGTTATGGTATGCTGATATGGTTAAAAGTGGCAAGTTGTATGTGTTTTCTTTTGTCATTGTCACCTCACTCATTTTGTACTGGAGAGTGAAGTGCCCTCTTGCAATAGTTGCCAAAATATTGGATGTCATTGGGGAGCGCACCCTTGGTGCCTATGACATTGGATGCAGGTTCACATCTACAGTTTGTGCATCTTCCCTAGGTCCCACCTTCATGGAAAAGCAGTCATGCTTGTGCATTGATGCATTCCATGGCTATGCACACAATTATGTTTGCCAAATGCAACATCACCCACTTGGCATCAAAGGCACTGGTCTGGAGGACTTTGGTGTTGCCAAGCATATTTTTAGTGCATCCAATGCTCTAGCACCTGTCATTCGCTATGCCAGCCCTTACCATCATCATGTTTTCTTTGATCTATTCTTCAAGCAGTGGGATGAAGACAAATACTCAAATATCGGCTTGATGCTACTCAACAATTACTGGCGAGCACAAAAGTCATCTCAACAGAGACTATCGTGTTGACAGAAGCTATATCTTCTTTATGCATATGAGAAGAGGGCCTTGTGAACTGGTGGTCAGAAGAGATTCAGTACTTCCAAATGCTTGGGAAGGAACCCAAGGGGGGTCCACCACGACCATGATACTATCAAAGCCTCCTGAGACAGGGAGATCAGTGATCAGATTGACAGAGAGCTGGGAGAACGGTGTCTTCTTAGATAGATGATCTATAGATAAACACCTATAAAACCAAATATCTCCACGGTCAGTGATTCAGACAAATACCAATGACTGATAACATGGTTGTACGTGGGTGGCTGTTTATGTTCCCCAGGCTACGGTCAGCAAATGAGTCACTTCTGTGAGATCAGCAAACTCTTGGACAATGACAAAGATTCTCGAAACAACTAAACTTCAAAGAAAAACACAGAAGTCGAACAAACTAAGAAACAGAAGTAACTGGCCGAATTACTCTCTCCAACGGAATGCAGGTGTTTTGCAAAAATTGTGCTACCACAATTTGTGGGAAGTTACAACAATCACCTTCTCAGACAAGCAGGTAGAATCCCTGGTCAAGACTGATTACTATTTCAGAGATCTCTAGCTTATTATTGAACCTGCTGCCAAGGAACTCACTATGAGTATTAAGCAGTTAGCAGGAATGGATGTCCTTGAATTCAATACCAAGTCCTCTTTCAATAACTAGAGTCTATCAGTCAGTGAAGACCTTAACTCAGTATCGCTACTCAGATGTGCGAGATCAAGTGTCACTGTCAACCCCTAAAGTCTCTCCCACTAAGCTACTCTGGCCTTAGATGGACTAAAGAGACAACACAAATATCAGAAACACAAGGACACTTAGCACCAGCAAACTTTGAAAGAGAGAGAGATATCAGTAATCAAAGAGAAAGATTCAAGAGAAACAGAAGCAAGGACACAGACAACAGAGAAAGAAAAACAGAGAGAAAGATGATGAAAGAAACTAGAATGAATTTGTTAAAGAAAAAAAATTTGTTGTCTTGCTGGTTGTCAGACACAGTGAGCTCAAGGTAGTGCTGTCTCACCGAGTAGACTTCCAATCTTACTGTTGTTGACAATGTACTTGACAGTGTACTGATAGAGCTGGTCACACTTCACTCTCAGTCATATTTCTGAGGGGGAGAAAATCTCTGTTTTATTGACAAAAAGGTGGGTCTTATATAAACAAAATGAATGGCTATGCTACTGTTTTCCCACATTTTGTAGGGGTGCTAGCCTACCCTATTTATTGAATATTGTCATAGTTGATGTGTAATATGCTCAAAGGTGTGAGAAGAAGTCATGTGGGATATTGATGGCTATGCATAAATTTGAGATCAGGTGACTATTAGTGGCTATCCTAGGAGGAATATCAATTATGTAATATTTGAAGCATAAATTTGCACTTTTTGTAGATGCATAGAAATGACGCGAGTGAATCATAGTGGGTTACATGGGTTTCTCTACAGGGTAACTCTATGTAATTATTTTGCTGGGGTCACCTGACATCTTGTGGGAATCTTATGAAGTAGTTTCTGTAGCCAAACATACATAAACACACCCATGAAAAATGAATTAGAAATAATAAGCAAACTTTTACAAGCAAAAGAAACTTTCGATTCTGCGTCATGGATTGATTTCTGAATAGAGGAACACTAAGCTATTATAGTCCTGGTACTATTTCTCAGCTGCAGTAGTGCTTAGTCAGCCATGCACCAGACCAGTTTGGTGTGTGTCAACGGGTGAGTCGCAGATGAGGGAATGGGAGTAAGCAGAGGTCGGACCAGATGGGTATCCACTTTCATTTGCTGACAAAGTGTGCAACCCTCGACATATTTCCAAATATAAGCACCCATAGAAGGCCACCAAGCTTCATGTTTCACAAGTTCTTCCATCTTAAAGTGGCCAGGATGGCCTGCAGTAGGATGATCATGATAGTGGTAGAGAATAGTGGCACAATGATCTGGTGGAATAAAGGCATGATCCTTAAAATAGAGAACACTGTCAGTAACCTTCCAATCCAAAAGAGCAGATTTCATTGGGGGAAGGCAGATGCCATCCAATGCATCAGAGGCTGTTTTGAACACAGAATCGTCCAAAGGATCAGAAGTAGTGAGTATATCATGAAGATCACTGTCAAGAAGTCAGACAAAGAGAGAGTCAGGGAGGAGCATAGTATTTTCATTATCATGAGAACCATCATCGTAGTCTGGACAATGAGAGACAGCATCTGGAACTGCTAATTTAGTACCAGCGATGTGGTGGAGTTCAATGTCAAAAAGGGAAAGGGTTAATTGCCAACGTGCTTGTTGCCGAGTAAGTTTCTGTGCTGTGCAGAAATAGAGGTGGTTCTTATCATCAGTGAATACAAGGACTTGGTGTGGACTTCCTTCAAGATAGTAACACAACTCATTAAGGGCATGAATTACAGCAAGCAATTCTCTATTGAATATTTGATAGTTGCACTCGGCGGGATTGAGTGATTGAGAGAGATAAGCACATGGATGATATATGCCATTTTCATCAGTCTGCAGCAGGACTGCGCCTGTTGCCACAAGGGAAGCATTGGTGGCATGGCAAATTGCTGAGAGGGATCAGGATTACAGAATACTGGTTTCTTTGTAAAATATTCTTTCAAGTCTAAGAATGTGTCTTGGCATTGAGTTGTCCAGGAAAATGGAGTATCTTTCTTCATTAGATCGATAAGTGGCCGTGTGATGTCAGAATAATGGGAGATAAATAAGCGATAGAAGTTGCAGAAGCCAAGAAAAGATCAAACATCTTTTATGGTTTTAGGTATCGGCCAGTCGGCGATTCCTTTTGTCTTGGCATCATCCATGGCAACTTGTCCGGGCCGTATAATCATACCAAGATACTCCACTTCATTGGCATCAAACGTGCATTTTTTGGGTTTCAAAAATAAGTGCTCCTGCCGTATTTTCATCAGTACATGCCTGGTTCATTCTCAATGTTCTTCTATGGTTGTCGAAAATATTAGGATGTTGACCATGTAAATAACCATCTATCCTTCATTGATTTCCTGCTGGAATGTTTGATTCATATAGGCCTGGAAAGTGGCTGGTGAATTACAAAGGCTGAAGAACATTATATTCAGTTTGTAGAGACCAAATTCAGTGGTAAAGGCCACTTTTCAGTGATTGTCGGGGTGAATACGGATGTTATTATAACCAGATCGTATGTCCATTTTTGTGAAGAACTGAGCATTGTGAAGGCATGCAACAAGGGAAACCAGAAGAGGAAGTGGGTAAGCATTTTTGACTGTCCAATCATTGATATACCTGTAATCCTGGCAAGGGCATCATTCTCCACTTTTCTTTCCAACAAAAAAGAAGCCACTAGCTTGAGGCGATTTTTATTCAGAGATAAAGCCCTTGGCAACATTTTCATCAATAAAGGTCTTTACTGACACTTGTTCCTTTTCTGAGAGTGGGTAAACTTTAGATGTTCTGGGAACAACACCAGGTTTCATGTCAATATGATGGTCAATGCCAGGTCATTTGGGAGGAAGCTTATTCAACCCATCTTTGGCAAAGATATTGGCAAAGTCATGAAGGTAGGAAGGTACAAGTTCCTCGAATGGTTTCTTCTTCTTTTCTTTCTCTTCAGTGGCAAACTCCTGAGCTTTATTACTGTACTTCGGTGGTGGAAGAGAAATGGTGGAGTAATTAGGGAGTTGTTCGAGTTGAGAGGTTCCATCGCATGTTAGGGGTGTTTCCATGGATACTTCTTCGGTTACCCTCATACAATTCCCATCAATGTCATACTCCACTAGGAATTCACTGTCGTCGAGGTCATAAGAGGAGACTTCTTGTACTTCTGGCGCACTCCAAACACCTTGCATTGTGTTGAACTGTTCATCAACTTTTGCTGGGATTGATGTTGGCACAGGCTGCTTGTTTTCTTCATCAGGAATTTCTTTGATGGAAGCAGAAGTAGTTTGTGGTTTGAAGTAATGAGATAACTTTGGTATGATCCGATCATGTCCAGGTAGTTTTTCATCAGCTTTTTGTTTTCCCTGCTTCTGCTCATCTATTGACTGTTGCTTAGGGAGTTCTGGGAAGTAGCAAGAAAGCTTCGGTACAACCTGATCGCGTCCAGGTAATTCTTCATTGGCTTTTTGCTTTCCATGATCCTGCACATGCTTTTCTTTGTGAGGAGATGGAGAAGGTGTTCTCAGTACACACACATGTGGTGGTTCCGGCTCAATATCAAGCAATGGTGTATTGTACATTTTGATCAATGGTGTGAATGTTTTCTGTGGAAGTTTCGAATTCTTCCACTTTGGCTTTTGTTCATGATGTGGAAAAGCCAATGGTAACCCCACTTGTCTTCTGTCCATATCTAGGTTAATCTCAATCTCATCAAATTTTGGAGTTCAAGATAGGGAAGGTGTTTTGGTGGTCTAATCAATAAGTGGATTCATGGCGCACAGCCAAGGAATCCCCAGTAGGATTTGATCATGTCATCCAAGTTTAGTGATATTAAACTTCCCATACATGGTTCATTCATCGATTCATACTACCAATAGGCAGTAATGGGTTATTGGTCCTCCTTTGATTAGAGTTCCATCTGCGGTTGTTACATGAAAAGGTGTCTTTAAGCGTCATTGTGTAATTTCATGAAGATTTACAAACTCCTCAGAGATGAAGGTTCTGGCTGCTTGTCATATACCATACTTCTAATCTCAGATCTGACATATCTGATCAGATCCAATCAATTCCATATCCGTCCAGTCCACAGATCCTGCCCGGACCACCCATCCGAATGTGCTCACTTCTCGCACCTTAACTCCCTTGTGTATATCTGCGTCTATCTCCTTTCGTCATTCCTCCTGTTTCCGGTATTCCAGCTGTTTATATTTCTGTCCTGTGTTACTGATCCGTTTCCTGTGTTCATTCCGATTCATGCTTACTGATCTGCTGTGCATTAACTAATAGACTTCCGTTACACTTCGTACATAGCCTCGGTCCGGACTTGCTGATTATCCGTCTTAGATACTTACAGTATATAAACCACTTGTAGATCTCCGTAGAACCTTAGTTTGAATATCATCTTAGATTCTACTCATTCTGCCTCCTCCGGACTTAAGCCACTTTCCGCTTTAAGTCACCTTCCGAGACTTAGGATTGATTCCTATAGTCTATATCTCCGACTCTATCTTCGGATAGTCTATCTCCGTTAGTTTCTAGTTAGGAACTCGTTCCGAAACTAGCCCTAATCTCTGTCCTCTCCTTACGTTCCAAATAACCTTCGGACGTATCATATCTGACACCTTCGGACACCCGGATCCGTCACGCAACTCCTTCCGGGTCTTCGGACGAATAACTCCTCCCTGAAATAAGGGGCATTACTCGGAAAGGGCACAGTGCATGAACGAGCCAAACCCTCAGATTCTCTACCCTGGTACAGTTTAACACTGCTCCAGAATCTATGACAGTGATGGATTCGATGAATTTTAAGTGAGTGTGAGAGATAAGGGTAATGGGAATGCGAAGTTCCTTTCATTCACCTACAGCTCATACAAGTCTTAGTAATACACTAGGAGAAACATATGTCTATTTCTTGTTTCCCCAAGCTAAAAATCCTCTATGAGACAGCGCACTGTTTCATCATCATCATCTTCTTTAGGAAGTTCTTTGATCTCTGCCTGTTGAATCGGAGTCTTCTTCTTCCTTTTGGGGCAATTACTGAAGCGATGTCTGGTTTTGCAGCATCCAAAGCACTGACCTTTTCTCATGCATTTGGATCACTTACATCATAGATTTGATCCACCTCCATGGCATCTTTATCTTTGGAGCTCACATAATGATGGCTTCCAAAATTATTCTTCTTCTGCTGTGGTCGGCAAGAGGTGATACTCTTGAGCTGAGTATAATGCATGACACAAAGCTTCATGGTTTGGTTGAATGATGTAAGAGTGATACCAGTTTTGAAGAGACTTGTGAGAAGGCCTTGATTCAGTCCATTAATAAAGAACTGTTTCTGGGAGGAATCATCAGAGACATCCACTTGTCGACACAGGGCTTGGAAGTCAGTGATGTATGTTTGAAGGTCTCCACCTTGCTTAAGCTTAGCCTTGGCGGTTCCCTTGGGGTCAATGGCCTCAAATTCTCATTAAACTCCTTAAGAAAGTTGGTCCAGGTTCTGTATCCAACAGCTATACTGGCAGTGTTCTTGTTGTTGGGGTCTTGAGCACTCTTCATGAATCCTTGCGCCCAGCTTCTGGTGTTACCTTCATTCATGAAAGAGGTAACAAAGATGATCTTCGACTTGTCAGTCATATAGGTTTGATCATTTAGGTCAAGGTATGCTTTGCACGCAATAAGGAAGCATTCAGCTTTGTCGCCATCGCCATCGAAATCAGGAGGGTGTGCGATCTTTATGTCAGTGGGTTTCAATGCAGTCATGGACATGATGTCTTCTTCACTGTGGTGCCTCTAGTTTGAGTGGATACTATGCGAGGGCTTTTCAAGTCAATTTAGATCTTGGATCTACACTCACAAATGTGTGCGTTCAATGAAGACTTTAATCTTTTGTTATGAACTGGGGTGGTGTCTCCAGCGACAGTGAGAAGACACAGTTGGTCTACTGGGAAGATCTACTACATTCAAAAGAGAATGAGGACAAGGAGTACAAGGAAGGATTCCTAGTACAACTAGAGGTTCAGTCTAAGATTCACGACTCAAAGACAATCGAGAATAGAGACTAAGGCTAAGGAGTGCTTAGACTTAGAGATGATTCAGACGACTTAGATTGGAGACCTAAGTGAAGGATATTCCAGGTAAGACCCAGTAAGATTAAAGTAAAGTATACAGTGTAATACAATGTGCTTAAATAGGCCAATATGTGCGCATGGACCAAGAGAGACATGTAAGTGCATATCCTAAAGAGGAAGGCAACTATAGTACAGACGTGTTGAGTGTATGAGTCAAGAAATGTATCACATGATATACATAGTAAGACGAACAGAAGAAAAATGAATAGGGGTACGTACGACTGTAACACATATCTGAAACTATAACTATTCCCATGCACCTGCACATTACCCCTTTTAGTATATATCTGTGCTTCCAGCTTTCAGTTATCTCTGCCTCCATTTTGATAATACATTCCATATGAGTTTATCTTTGAGTTCATTTACTTATGTTCTGTTGTACTTACCAATATATTTCCACATGCTACATACATAGCCTCAGACTGTGCTTACTGATCCTCCATTATGATACCTACAGTATATAACCTTGTAGTACAACTCCTAGAGACTTCAGTCTGATCATTGCTTGCTTTCTGCTTGCTTTGCTATTTCTGTACATTCTTCTGATTACTCTGTATCTTGTTATCATGTCTATATAACTCTGTTTCTGTTCTCACACTTGGGCTCTGGCCCTTGTAAGCTTCCAGCTCAGACCTATGGGATCATTCCATAGGCTGGAGCATTGATCCTTTGTTACACAACCCTTCCAGTGTAAAGATACAACCTAACCTGGGCTGTAGATAAACTACCTCCTAAGTTAGTATGTGAGTCTTGCGCTCCATCTAGTCTGCTTCACTTGCGAAACAAGAGCATTCGACCCTAAAGGGGGATGCCTGTTAGTATGGTCAAGTTCAAGTCAAACCAATGTGCAAATGTAGTGTCGTAGTCAGCGGTAAGTTGCCGCGGTCAGTGATGATGCCGCCAGAACTAGCATTGTATGTAGCAGAGCTACCTTGGTCGAGATAATACTTGAAACTGTAACGTCGAGCGAGCGGTGACAAGCAGTGACAAGCAGTGATATCAGCGGTAGCGGTAAGGTTGCGAGCAGTGCAAAGAAACAGTAAGGAAGACCGTGGTACTTTCAGCAGTAAAGTAGCAGTGCGTGAGAAGTTCAGTCAAAATAGCAATCAAGAGTCCAGCGGTATTCCAGCGGTAACAGAGAACGAGTGTTGTAAAGATGCAACCTAGCCTGGGCTGTAGATAAACCACTGCCTAAGCTAGTATGTTAGTCTTGCGCTCCATCTAGTCTGCTTCACTTGTAAGAACAAGAGCGTTCGACCCTAAAGGGGGATGCCTATTTAGTATGGTCAAGTTCGAGTCCAACTTATTTGCGAAACAAGCATCCGAGTCAGCAGTAAGCTGCCACAGTCAGTGATGATACTGCCGGAACTAGTGTCGTGCTTTGTGGTGCTACCGTCGTCAAGATAAAGTCAGTAACAGTTGCATCTAGCGAGTGATGTCGAGCGGTGGTCTCCACGGTAGTGGTAAGGTTGCGAGCGGTGCAAAGAAACAGTAAAGAAGTCCACGGTACTTTCAGCGGTAAAGTAGCAGAGTGTGAGAAGTTCAGTCAAAAGTAACAATCAAAAGTCCAGTGGTATGCCAGCGGTAACAGAGAATGAGCATGATGTATTAACGAGCGATAAGGGAACTTTAAAGACTATGTCCACTACTGGGTTGATCCAGAGCTAGAAATAATCCTGACCTATAGTACGTGCAATGGTGTAAAATCAGGTGCTTTATCGTGTGGGGTACGCGGTGCTTATATCCTAATTCGTATGTACTCAGAATACTCTAGGCGAGATCAGTAGCACTGGAGTGTAGTAACTGCCATAAGTAAACATAGTGCGAGGTGCTGCGGCATGAGGCAACATGTAATAACGCTTGCCGTGGAATCAGTGATAACGAACAGGAAACAAACTACGCACCAAATGGAGCTATGCAGACGCGGCAAGGACATGGAAGGACATCGGTTCGTAGAACGAGGTGCGGTAGTCGTACAGTGTGCGGTAAGCATGGGATGCCACCAGTACTGCTAAAGGGGTAAGAAGGCCATGGACTAGTGGTAACTCCTGTAGACGTGAGACGAGTGTCGAAATATGGGGTTTTAAGCTCAGCGCCAATATGTTCGTTACAGCGTGATTGATTAACGAGCGATAAGGAACTTTAAAGACTAAGTCTAACTGGGTTGATCCAGAGCTAGACAATAATCCTGACCTATAGTATGTGCAATGGGGTAAAATCAGGTGCTGTATTGTGCGGGGTACGCTGTAGCAAACAATATCACGCTGACCATGAAAGTGCCGTTTTACACAAGTGTCTCATTACTGTCTACAGTGGCTACCGAGAAAACCCCTATAGCGAGCATTACCCCTTTTCGCTTCGCCGGTACCGTTTTCGCTCCATGGATCCTTGCCCCTTACCGAATCTCGCTACCGATGTCCTCCTGTCCATTCCATTTCCGTCTAAGATCCATTGGTGTAGCATATTCGTTTCTGCTGTTACTAAAGCTATGGCAAGACTTACCTTACCTTCTGTGACACCGCTTGCTCGCTGCGTGCCTCTTAGCTAAATATCTTTATCTCGCTACCATTCTCGCTATGTATTCCAGCCGTTCACGGTACATGTTAAAAAGGACTCTTCGCACATTCCAGTACTTTTACTTTTCCCTCTATGGTACACATGGTACTTAGGAATTGTCACAACTACTGTCTCAAATGGAATAAAGTCTTTCACCAAAGTCACTGTCTCTTAAGAATTGTTTTACTGCTGCACGCACCACCGCTCTTTACCACTTTCCCATGCTTCACCGCTTGCGCTATGCTTTCCCGTGCTTCACCGCTTGTTTTACCGCCAGTTTCCCATGCCTTACTGCAGTTTTACCGCACACACTACCGCAGTTTTACCGCATGCACTACCCAGTTTTACCACTTTCGCTACTGCTTGTCTACCGCTTTCCCACGCTTACCGCTAGTATTACCGCTAGTTTCCCACGGACCGGAGGTCACCGCTAGCATCTCGCTACCTCGACGGCATTCTCACACCACAGGTTGGGCAATATGAACTATACTAACTTAGCATTCCCTTTAGGGTCGAATGTTCTTGCCTCGCAAGAGTAGCAGACTAGGTAGAGCGCAAGACTTGCATACTAGCTTAGGCCATGGTTTATCTACAGCCCAGGCTAGATTGTATCTTTACAATGTGGTGCTTATATCCTAAATTGTATGTATTTGGAATACTCTAAGTGAGATCAGTAGCGCTTGAGTGTAGTAACCACCATATGTAAACATAGTGCGAGGCACTGCGGCACAGGCACATGTAATAAGACTTGCCGTGGAATCAGTGATAACAAACATAAAACAAACAACGCACCAAATGGAGCTATGCAGACGCAGCAAGGACATGGAAGGACATCAGTACGTGGAATGAGGTGCGGCAGTCGGTATGGTGTGCAGTAAGCGTGGGATGCGCCGGCAATGCTAAAAAGGTAAGACGCCATGGACGAGTGGTAACTCCTATAGATGTGAGATGAGTGTCAAAAGATAGGGTTTAAGCCCAGCGCCAATATGTTCATTACACCGGACTTCATCTGAAACTCCTGTCTTTCATCTGTTTCACTTCTGACTCTACCTATGGTAGCATTATCCTGTCTCCTTCTATTCTGGATCTTGTCTGGAGTAGTCTATACTCTCCTTACATCATATCTGGACCTAATCCTCTATAGTAGTCTAACACCTCACCTCAGATCCATGGAGCTCTGCTCATATGATTGTTTGCTCCTCTGCTCTTCCTAACTCCAGACCTATCCTATCATGTCCTCTGACTCCTGTGGATCACCTTTCCCTCTGGAGCTTTGATCCTATCCTGCCTTAGACTTTGTCTGAGTAGTCTTACCATTATTCCCTGTCCTCTGGAAATAGTTTTGGTGTGTTCCTGCACTCATCCAGAAGTCCTTTGGAGCTCTATTGAGCTATCCTGCCTTAGAGTTTGTCCAGACTCCATCTAGACTTCATCAGAACTCTCCCTTGGACTTCATCTGAGATTAAGGGCACATACTTGGGTAAGGAGCACAGCGCACAACTTACAAGCTGAGGCCAAGCCCCTGTGACCTTCCAACCCTCCAGTACAACTACCCACAGGAAACCAGGCTTCCAAGCAGCCAAGGTTTTCCATGTTGTAACATGCTCCCTAATCACAACAGCAGGTCATTGTTGGGGTGAATGGGTCTGGAAAGAGCACAATCATGAAACTGATCTCCTGCATCTATGACCCAATGGAAGGCACAATCCTTATCAATGATTGCAACATCAAAACATTAACCACAGAAATTCAAACTAATGCCTATCGATATACACTAACTGGTGAATGAACTACTGTCCAAAATTCAAAATTAAAAAAAAAAAATAAAAATATACATGATGATGCATCGAAAAAAAAGAACATGAATATAAGAGAGCAAACAATTTGAATAATAACTTAAGTTCAGAATGTGTGATCCTGCTGTGACCTTGCTCATGTCCATCCTCCTCCAAGACTACATGTGATTCCCCCTCTCTATGAGCCATTCTGGAAGCAACATCTCTGATGCACATGCAGATGCACAACAACATTGGGCTTGGCAATCCTGCCCTCACATATGATGATGATAAGGTCCATGAAGCTGCCCATCTTGGTGGTGCAGAAGACTTCATCGATGAGTTCCCTAATGGATTTGACACCTACCTTGAATGTCCTGTCACTCCTGTGAATGATTTCCATGGAGATCTCCCTGAAGGCACTACCATGTTCTTTGGGTATCCCCTTGAACCCTCACCGGGTGTTTTCATGGATCATATTTATAGGTCTGGACCTCTGGACCTCCAAATTAGCTGCGGGCAAGTGCAACGGCTTGCAATGTATGTAATCATCCCTTGACCCCTCAGATTTCGGTAAAGACTGTTTAAATAGCTCCCATACATTCATGCGCTCATTGGTCTCCGAACTGAGTCTTCCGCTGGCATGCTGTTATTCGACGAGCCGAGTGCCTCTCTGGATCCTACGGCCGAATATGGTGCGCAGCCCTGTTTCTTCGAGATGTTAACTTGAACGTAGTTATAACTAATGGAAATAGAGCATCTACGGAAATTGAAGGGCAACAAGATCCTCCACTCACCGATTTGGAAATTTTACACAACATGCGGATCTCATTTTGTGAGTTTCTGTCTGCTCGAACATCATTGCTCATTGACGCGGTCACTGCAGGTACATCGATGAAACTGTCCAGGAATAAGGGACGCACGATGAACTCATGAAGAAAGGGGGAGAGTATGCTCGTATTTGGAATTTGCAAGCAAAACCTTTCATCTAATGACCAGATACCAAGACCACAACGATACCCTGGTTTGTAGTGCACCACTCATCTTCACGCATACCCCCATGTGCAGTACCTTCCTTGCCTGTCATTTACCAACCGCAAAGACCATATTAGTATTTCATTCTACACACCGAATGAATTCTGGTTTTACCCGCATCTTCAAAATAGCCACGATTCCGATTCCCAGGCTTTCTGCAAGTTGCAATGTTGATACTTCCCACGGCTACAATATCGAATTCATCCGTCCTCTGATGCTGACGCACCGACTAGTTGTCAGGTCAAGTGCTGACTGACTATTTTTGGTCAACACTGAGATTCAGAAATAGCATGCCGGGATCAAAAGCAAACAGTCTCTTGCCACATTTATGGGAAGTCGAATCCTTGCACTCGCGATGACTCGCATCGTAACTATCTCGTCATCACTTTTTCGAGGGGGACCGACGTGGCTAAGGTGCTCAACGTTGCCATCGCGTTCGCTATCACGTATATAACCGAGGATGATATGACTTTCCAGAAGTCATGTTCTCCGTTCTGTCCTTGTTAGCGCTCCTGGTTTCCTCCATCACGGGATTGCCCGTTGAAGTTCATAATTCCCTCATCACCCTCCCCATGACCAGGAGGCTAACATTCTCCAACGTTACTGACATCTTGCGGCACGATGAAGCTCGCATGGCGGCCTTTACTAGGGAAAACAGAAAATTTGGCCCACCTGGTGTTGATGTCCCTTTGTCAAACCTTGGCATGGCCTACACCGTAGCAGTTAACGTTGGCAATTCCCCCACAACCTGTAAGTTCAACACTGAGAAAACATGCGGCTGCTAACGTATTATTGAAGACCACTTGATGGTCGACAGCTCTAGCTCGATCACATGGGTTGGCACCGGCAATCCGTACCTGAGCTCCACTGGCGTCAACACTGGAGAGCCTGTGGCGATCAATTACTTGCAAGGTATGATATACAACAATCATAAGTTGAAAATACCTATGATTAGTATCTATAGGAACTATATTCAATGATTCATTAACTTTCTCTGATGAGCTCTCCATCACCGAAATGCCAATCGCTGTTGCTTCTACTTGGGGCAGCCGTGTTGATGGTGTCCTTGGCATCGGGCCTCAAATGTCAAGTCTCGGCGCCCTACAAAATCAAAATTCACGAGAAAACACGATCCCGCCTGTCACTGAATACCTGTTTAATCAAAACGCCATTCATCGGCGTGTTGTTAGTATCTTTTTCCAGCCCGTCGCTGAAGGTGTAGTCAACTATGGACAGCTTACCTTTGGTGGAACCGACCCTAAGTACATTAACAGACTTAAATACACGTAAGGCACCTCAGCTTCTGTATCAATCCAGACTAACAGTAAATGTTTTGTTTCAGTGCTGTCACCCCCTCCTCATCGCGGTATTGGAGTATCGAGCAGGGCATCACCTACGGTGATATAGAACTCATACCCAACACCGCTGGCGTCGTGGATTGCGGTTGCACCTTTCTTTACATTGCCTCCGGTGTGTATTTTGAGTGCAGCGAGTAACAATGGTCTCATCAGCGTTCAATAGATGCCTATGAAAGGTACAGGATTGCAACCGGCGGTATTGTGAATGCGAATGGTCTTCTCCAGATTACCACTAAACAATACAAGGCCCTATATATTTTGAAATTCTATATTGGCCGGGTACATCAATTCTGTCAGCCCTCACACCCCTTGTTCACCATTTGTACAGGAAATATACCAATTCAACGCTAATGCGCAAATCTGGCCTCGTTCTCTCAACCACATTGTTAGTGGCAAAGCCGACGATATATTTCTCGTCGTTAAAAGCCTTGACACACCCATTGGCGTAGGGTATGCCTTTGTTAATGGCTACGTATTCCTCCAGCGCTTCTACACTGTGTTCGATTCCGGCAGGTCTCGCATCGGTTTTGCCCAAACCGAGTTCACTACTGCCTTCACCAACTAATATGGAATTGCCAAAGTATACGAAGCATTGTTTTTCAGATGCAAAGCAGTATACGGATTTGAAGGTTATACTAGATAGTCCCACGAGTCCGTGTGTCCCAAGAGTCCGCGCATCAACTCTAGCACAAGCAATTCTGGACGAAATCTTTATGTATGTTGCATATGGGTTTCCCCCAATATAATGCACAGTTCCATATATATCTTTGAAGAAAATCTCGTTTGTGGTCAACTTATTGGTGCTGGAGGCTAGTTCTGTGCATCTAAGGCTCGCTCTGAAGGTCAGATCACCACATAAAATTCTGGAATATGGTATGATGGTTATACATGATGAGAGAATACTAAAATAAATTTCTCCGGGGCTACATGCTTGTCAGGATCATCTGCAATAAAAGAAATATGCTCCAGACATGACAAACTATCCAAAGTGTTACATTGAGACTGGTAAATCAAACCTCCGCAATGCTGAAGTGTGGCACAAAAACACCAATGCCAAATTGAAATTTGCTGACTTCTGTACGAACAGTGCTGACACTGTGGACTCTGGAGTGCAAAGCGGCAGACATGTGACTTGGTGTGACAAAGTGCACGAACTCTAGGGAAAATGCACTTTTCTGGCAGTAACTCTCCGCTGGACTCAACACATTGAGTTTTGAAAAAAAATAGCAGATGTTATACCTTATAGTTCAGTCTATTGGAGCATCAAAGAGTTAAGTCTTTATGTCTATGTGTTGTGGAGCAATAGACATTGCGCCAAAAATGTGGAACTCCTGGTACATTGTTTAATGATTCCCACGCACTTCCCTTTCTGCCTCCACATTTTGCCAATGATGAGCTCACCATCCTGCTCATCCCTGGTCTGAATCACGCCGTTCTTTTATGTTTTTTAACCCTGACACTTCTGATGGCATTGCCAATGTCCTTGTTCTGAAATGCCTCTATTTTCTTTATCATTGCGCCAGATATCTCCTACAAGGTATGGTGCTATCACTATGCCTTATGAAGCTTACCACATCCTTCTCTTTCAGTCACTGCATTGTCCTTGATGATGAACTCATGATCTTGCTCGTCCCTGGCCTCTATCCCACCATTCCTTCAATGTTTGTTGTCTTGATGTCCTCTGTATTCCCACATGGCCCTGTTCTTTGCATTCAAATGTCTCTGTGTTGCATCGTCCTTGATGATGAGCTTGTGATTATGCTCATCCCTGGCCCTGATCCCAGTATTCCTTCAATGTTTGTCATCTTGATGTCCTCTATATTCCCACATGGCCCTTATCTCATGTTGATCAGCCTTAGCTGCCAGTTGGTTTTCTCTTTTTGCAACACATTCTTCCCTTCATTCAACACCACCATGATTCCCCTGAGAAAACATATGTCAACGTCATCGAGGGTCACCATGACTCTCATCACTCACTCAAATACGATGCCAGCAGCTTCTCAGGGAGCAAGAACAGTGCCAGATTCAAGGTATAGTGATTATAATCCCACTGGTTTCCTACTCATTGCCATTAGAAAATTCCCAACACATGCAGGAGCTACTTGCTGATGCTCAGCTGGAAGCTGAGTGTGATTCCTTGAGATCATGGACTTTGGAGATGAGACCTTTGATGATAGTGGACATACAGATGACTTAGCTGATGACGAGCCTGTGGATGGCCCCCTTCTGTCTGAAATTTTCAAGACATGCTCTCAAGAACAGTAAGTCAAAGTTTTTCAACTATACATGTAGCTAATGTTTATCTCTATGGAGCCTCATATATGCAAGCACATTGATGTGTGGACCTGAAGGCAGCATCACCAGCATACCCATGCTGCTTGGAAGGAGCAGATGCCCATCCTTGTTGATGCCTACTTGGCATGGAAACATGAGGCACCAGCTGTGGCTGACATACTGTCGCATCTACTACATTCCATGTCGATGCTGTTGGGATTATGGGTGAGGTTTTATTTCCTTGATGCGTGGCCCTTACTGACTCTCAATCACACATTGATAGATTTTGCACACACTGTTACCATTGAGCAATATCCTAATGAACCAGCAAATGCAGCCCTCCTTCATGTAGGACTTTTGGGGTGTTCCCCACTACAGCCAAGCATCGCTATTCGCATAGAATGCCTTGAATTATATCACCGATACAATGACAACAGTCATCATTTAGTATTCAGGCAATAACGGAGGTCTTGTGCACACTTCATAATGTAAGATTGCAGTGTTTATGTTATGATGCCATACTAACTTACATACAGGTAACATATTTTCAACAGCTTTGTGAACAATTTTCAAATGTGTTTGACATCTATCTGCAAATTTTGTGGGCAAATTTTGTAGAAGTTCAAAGTTGTGTTGATGGGATCTTAGGCAGGGATCCTGATCACTGGCAGATGAAAGGTGCTTGTCCTTCATGCGCATTCAAGGTAATAATTTCTTTCTGCCTATATGTTTAATACAATTTACATAAACTTCATAGCAGCCTGATGAGCCAACATTATCGCCAGCATGGCTCCATGCAATGGATGGCAATTTCTCAGCTAAGCGATTGGATGGTTCAGGATCTACTGATCCTCTGGCTGTGTATATTTTCATCCTGTTCATTGATCCATTACCTGTTTTTCATTTCCACTCATGCTTACTGATCCGCTGTGCATTAACTAATAGACTTCCGTTATACATCGTACATAGCCCTTGGTCCCGGACTTGTTGATTATCGTGCTAGTTACTTACAGTATATAAACCACTTGTAGATCTCTGTAGAACCTTAGTTCGAATATCATCTTAGATTCTGCTCATTCTTTCCTCCGGACTTAAGTCATTCTGACTCCAGTCATCTTCTGAGACTTAGGATTGACTCCTATAAGTCTACCTCTCCGACTCTACCCTTGGGTACTCCACCTCTGTTAGTTTCTAGTTAAGGAACTCATTCTGAGACTAGTCTTAATCCTTGTTCCGTCTCCCATTTTTGGATAACCTTCGGACATTTGGATCCATCATGATATCACTTCCAGATCTTTGAACGTATAACCTTCCTCCAAATAAGGGGCATTACTTGGGAAAGGGGCACAGTGCACAAACTGAGGCCAAAGCCCTTTGAATCTCTTACCTTTTGAGTATGGTCTTAACAGACATGATATCGCATGCTCATCTCGCAAAACAATCACCACAAGTTCTATTGGAATGAAGGCAGCTGAACTTAATTTACAAGTTGTTGTAAATGCCTTCCATGGCTTTTCTCATGACTGCCAATGTCAGCTTTGCAATCACCCATTATATCTGAGTGGCCTAGGCCTTGAAGACCTCGAAACTTGTGAACATGTCTTCGCTAGTTCAAACAGCACTGCATTCCTTATTAGACATGTGTCATACTTTCATTGGATGCAATTCCTTGACCTCCACTTTGATCAGTGGGACATGGACAGGTACTCAGAACTCAGTATGTGCTTCGAGCACCTAACAGCAATGATACCTGATGACTTTAGGCACATTCTTGTACAATAATTATGTTCAAGCTCTCCAAATCATTGAGATGGACACATCTGTGCTTGAGGTGTTCAAGCGGCTCCATAATCTTACAGACACAGAATCTATAAACTGGCAAAATAAGGAGTACAATTACCTTTGCAAGGTTGCAGTGGAACCTACTTCAGATGCAATCACAGTGGCTTATGTCAAACAGCTTGAGAAGCTTTACTATACAGAGTTTGTCTTTATGTCCTGTTGTTGATTTATTTCTCATCGCATGTTTTAGAGCAATGTATGGCCATCTCACTTCTGTCTCCTTTCTGACATACACCCCTGCACATTTTACTCACACCTCTGGCCTCAATGTCACTGCTCACCACAGTTCTAAGGCATTTGAAACTGAATATGCATCTGCACTATGCAAATATGAGCTACAAGAAGTGTCACAGTATTACTGAGTGGTGGTTACCACACAATGCAAAATATATGCAAGCAGCCCAATATTCTCAGGAACGTCAATTTATTTGTTCAGTTGAGGAGTTTGAGGGCTTGGTCATTTGGTGTCTTTTTGAGCTATCTAAGGCTAATCTTTCTAGCACCGGTAGGTCTTTACTTGACACTAAGATATGAGATATACTCATGCACTACGTAGGTTACAAAATGCAGAAGTATATATCAAAGGCCATCACACAATGTTCGGCTGCCATCCAAACAGCATTGGAGAAGTACAACAAACTCACACCCTTACAAAATCCACCATGTCCTGTGCTCAACTACTCTGAAGTTGTCAGATATGCATCTCTGGGCGAATTCTCACTTCTGAAATACTCATGGCATGATATCCTCATGAAGCTGTGGACTATCTCTGCTAATCACAAGATGGCTACAAAGTATTTCAAGTTAATGTGATCGCATGAAGAGATTATATGGCTCAATGTCAACATCAAGCATCTACAGAATTGGGTTGAGCACAAAGATAGGACCATCTCAGGAGTGATTGATTCACTCGTTACTAATGACTCAGATTCTTTACTTCTAGCTGAACTGAAGATAGTGTATGCCAAGCACCACCATATCAATAACATCCATTGCAAGTGGCTCCAACAAATCTACGTGCTTGACTGATACATGGGTGAATGCCCTGCTACAAACCAGACAGTCATGGCACCTGACGAAGACAGAGATGGTGAGGGTGATCTGGACAATCATGAAGATGATGCTGTAAATGAGGAGGCAGTAAGGCTTGAAGATTTGATGTCCTCACATCTTACTTTGTAACTTTCATTTTGTAACTTTCATCCTGTTGATTCTATGTCACCAATCTTGCTTTGATTCTATAACTGAAACTGTCTGTTCTGCACCTCACTAAATTGCAAGTGATAACAACATTGAACTGAATTGCAGGTGATCGCAATGTTGAACTGGATTCTCATGTAGGCTCATACTACCCTTATTATCATCCTCACAGCATGTGATTTTGCAAGATCAGTTGTGACATGAAGCTTGCAGCAATCCACTCCATGAATGAAACCTTCTAAGCCTTCACAATATCCTAAATTGCTGTGGATTTGTCAGATGCACTTGGTTTCAGATTTTGAAGCTCTGGCATGAAACTGATAATATTGTAGACTGTCAGCCTAACGCAGCAATGTGTGGTCATCTGTGTGCTCTCGATTGTGAAGATGTTGACTCCCTGCTTTGCCTTGTAAGACAGAATCCTGACTATTTTTTGGATGAGCTCATGTACCTCCTTGCAACAAACCAATTCATATCTGTTTATTTCATGACAATCTTTCGCAAGCTCAAACGTGCTGATGTGAGCTACAAGAAACTCAAGCTTATTGCCTTTCTAGTCAGAAATTGATCTCTATCTGTGACTAAGCCACTGGTACCAATCCATGTTTGCGTGACAATGAAACTCAATGCTTGTCTTTAATTCCATCTCATCATTTTTTTTGCTCTATCTAAAACCAATGTCATCTATGTCACCTCACTTGTTCCCTACTGAGTTGGAGCCTGTGTATAATCGTCTGGAATATCTTGATTTGCAAGGAGAAATCGTAAGTCTAGTGATCCTTTAAATGATTCAAGCAACTAGTACTCAATCTGTGCTTTTCAAGAAAGACCACTTTGATATAACACTATCGGTAGCATATGAGTTCTTGAAGAAACTGGGACACTTCTGCACACTCCCTACCATCACCACTACTGCTTCATCTTCTATTTGCCTCAAGGCCAAGACTGAGGTTGTGGCAGTGACAATCATGCATGACATTGTGCTTAATCGGCTTGCACCACTTGTCCGTCAGCACTGGTTCTGCTGGGACAAAGTCAAACTGCCTACAAAAATATTTCAAAGTATGCACGATTCACTTGCAACTTTTATAAGTTTGTTTTAACAGTTGTGCAGCAGGGATAGTGGCATTGGACCAAAATTCTATCACCTCCTCTGAATATGTTCAACCAGACTGCTTCTTGCTTCCTGATCCCTTAGACTCACTCAGTGTTCCTCATGTTCATCAGTCTCCCAATGACAGCATAACATCCTTTGCATCTGAATCATTTGACTTGCTATCGTGGTCCAAAACCATCAGTTCAGGTGACATCACTTTCCCTACTTTTTGCAGCCCAAACTTTACTTCTACCTCATTCCCTCGACTGCCTGCACTTCCTGCATCCACAGCAGGCAGAGTCACAAAACAGCGCTCTATGTGACATGTTGCACAGCCTAAGTCCTTCTGATGTGAAGGGATCAGGCAAACGTCTCAATGTAGGTGTTCTGATCCTGCAAAATTCCCTGACACTGATGGATGGATGCCTGATGGGGAAAAATAATCGGATGATGGTCATATAACCAGATGCAAAATGCTGTGCAAATGAAGACCACAATGCATGGCCAGGACAATGGAGTTTCAGTGACTAACCACATTTATCTTATGACAGCTGATCCAGGTCCTGTTTTGGAAGCTCAGGATGCAGGTTATGACCATATCTGTTACAGTTGTACATGCCCCTATTCATTTTCCCCTTATGTTCTGTACATCATATAACTTGTTCACTTGTTTCATAACCAGTCTAGTATTCACATGTACTAGACCTCTGACTCACGCGTTTCAACATGCTTGTACTATACCTGCCTTCCTTATTAGGATATGCAGTTACTTTCCTGTCCCATGGCTGCTTGGTCTGTGTGCGCATACCTACCTATATAAGCACAGTGTACTTGTAGTAGATTTCTTACTTTAATCTTACTGGGTTTTACCTGGAATCTCCTTCACTAAAGACCTCCAATCTTTAGTTGCCTGAATCATCTCTAAGCCTAAGCACTCCTTAGTCTTAGTCTCTATTCTATCTAGTCTTTGAGTTGTAACTCTTAGACCAAACCCTTGATCGTATTCAGAACTCTTCCTTATACTTTCAAGCCTCACTCTCTTTGAGCATTGTAGAACTTCCCAGCAGACTGCCTGTGTCTTCTCACTGTTGCTGGTGATGCCACCCCAGTTCATAACAATATCTGTGGTGACCTTAAGAAAGCACTTTCTGGCCTTTCCCTGCATCATGGTATGATGAATGAGATCTGGTGCTGCATCCAGCAGGTAGAGGGATACAAAGTGAACAGTTGGAGAGCCATACTAGCAAAACTTGGCATCCCAGATGAACGTCATTTTGATGTTATTGAGATTATGGCTAATGCAAGCTGTGACCATTGACTTGGTGAGTTCTGCCCATTTGGAATCTGTTTAAATCCTCATTGATTGTCAATCTAGTCTAAACTTAGTTATTTCACTTTCCTTCATCCTAGTAACATGCATCATGGTTGGTTGTGTATTGCTTCATTCAGGTTTTTTTGCTTCGCTCTATTCTCGCATATGATCTAGTAATGTGGTTTGTTTGTACCGCTCAGATTTTGTCCCTGGACCTGTGATTAGTATAAAATGTTGCTGCCATTCCCTGCCTCATTTATGTCAACTTGAGTTTATAGGACCATGGCTCCTTGTCAGACTCATAAATTCCATCGAGTGCATGCACAGCTGATGGCGACACAAAAGGCTCAACAGCGTGCCTGTCGGGAAGAACTCGCTGATGACATTGACACTGCTAAGCACTCATATGAAGCAGAGGCTGCTGATATAGCACAAATACATGGCCAGTGAGTTTGCTTCATAAATATCTATGTTATCATTGATACTAATTGGTCTAGATTGGTCAAGTGGACCAGAAGCCAATTGTTTATTCATAGTCACATGCTACAGAAGAACAGACATGTTAACTCCTGGAATGCATTTGTCAAAGTCCAACTTGAGGTCGAAAATGAAGGTTGGTTTAATAATTTAATCTGGCGAGTAACACTAGCACCTTCTAACTGATCCCTTAGGCCTAGGCAAAGGTGAACATACTAAACTCATGGCCTTCATCACACAAAATAAGGTCACATTACTCCGAGATTATCACAGACTGACCTTTGCTGAAAAGCAAGCTTACAACGCTCATGTTCTCAAGGATCGCCAAACAAAGAACCACATTGTGTGTGCAAACCCAAAGGCTATCAAACATGATGTGAATGCAGCATTCACATCAATGGATCACAAGGTATGCTTTCACTTCTCTCGCCACCTCCCATCTCAGTGGCACCACTACTAATAAAACTTAAATTCTTTCTCAGTGGATGGCTCTGCATGCACACACTGTATTGGAAGGGTTTTATGTGGCTGTGTGTGGTAGAATTGAAGATCTTGCAGAACTGAAAATATTTTTCGCCGAGAAATCTCAAAAGTTCATTCAGGATGTCTTGGGTGTTGAACCACACCATCTGGGCTCAAGCTGGAGGCTTTCGTGATTAGCAAGCTTGGTATTACATCCTCCACTTCATTCTATAGCTTGCTGATGCAGGTTCCAAAGACCAACATGTGACAACTAACCACCAAAGGCCGCTCAACAAACTTATTAGTATGTTACAGTTGCACATGCCCCTATTTTCTCCCTTTATACTCTGTATGTCATATAACCTGTTCACTTGTTTCATAACCAGTCAAGTAGTCACACATACTAGACCTCTGACTCACACATTTCAACACACTTGTACTATACTGCCTTCCTTATTAGGATACACAGTTACTTTCCTTTCCCATGGCTGCTTGGTCTGTGCGTGCATATCTATCTATATAAGCACAGTGTACTTGTAGTAGATTCCTTACTTTAATCTTACTGGTTTTTACCTGGAATCTCCTTTGCTAAAGACCTCCAATCTTTAGTTGTCTGAATTGTCTCTAAGTCTAAGCACTCCTTAGTCTTAGTCTCTATTCTACCTCATCTTTGAGTTGCGACTCTTAGACCAAACTCTTGATCATACTTGGAACCCAACTCTTCCTTGTACTCTCAAGCCTCACTCTCTTTGGGGTATTGTAGAACTTCCCAGCAGACCACCTGTGTCTTCTCACTGTCGCTGATGACACCACCCCAGTTCATAACATAGTGAATACCATGAACTTATTCAAGATAACCTGGGTACGTGCTTTGTGTTGTCATGCCTTATGCCATCACTAACATAAGTCATTGAAGAATTCATCTTAATGGAGAAGAATGTGTCAGGCAAGGTTAAAATGAATTACACAAATTACGAGCGCACTATAGTAGAACATCACAGTGTAGAGTTGACCAAGTGGCCATTGCCAGGAGGCATGAAAAATCCTTCTAAGGTTGGTGGAAGAGTCCAGGTTCAGGCTTTATTGGATGCTCTCAAATCCAATTTGTGCAAGTGGGTCTCTCTGTCAGAGGAAGAGCTTGTCAAGAGGATGAAGGATAACTGGATATGACAGGCATCTGGGGAACAAGTTTATGTACCAAGGAAAGCAAGGGCTCATGTATCACAAATCAAGAGTAAAGCCATTGTCAGCACTTATGACGAGTCAAGCTCAAGCTTGGACTTGGACTCAGATGAAGAATAGTATTTTGTGCCTACTAGACACATTGATAGGATACTGTTGAGATAATGAATGTAGCAATAAATTGCATTGGTTGCCGCGACATCAGAAAGGTGGTCATGAAAAGATAAAACAAACCGGCAGCTAAGGCCGATCAACAGAAGGTATGACACAGAGGAAATGTCATATACCATACATCTGATCTCAGATCCAATCAGATCCAATCAATCCTGCTTCCGTCTAATCCACAGATCCTATCCGGATCACCCATCCAAAAGTTCCTACTTTATGCACTCTAACTCCCTTGTGGACATCTGCATCTACCTCCTTTCAGCAATCCTCCTGTCTCTGGTATTCCAGCTATGTATATTTCCGTCCTGCTTATTGATCTGTTACTTATGTCTCATTTCTGACTCGTGCTTATTGATCCGCTGTGCATTTACTAATAGACTTCTGTTATACATCATACATAGCCCTCAGCCCCGCACTCGTTGATTATCTGTGCCAGTTACTTACAGTATATAAACCACTTGTAAATCTCCATAGAACCTTAGTTCGAATATCAACTTAGATTCTGCTCATTCTGTTCCTCCAGACTTGAGTTACTTCCGACTCTAGTCACCTTCCAAGACTTAGGATTGATTCCTATAGTCTATATCTCCAACTCTATCTCCAGGTAGTCTACCTCCATTAGTTTCTAGTTAGGAACTTGTTCTGATGTAATGAACATATTGGTGCTGGCCTTAAAACCCTATCTTTTGGCACACATCTCACGTCTATAGGAATCTCCACCAGTCCAAAGGCTGTCTTACTCCTTTAGCATTGCCGGTGGCATCTCATGCTTACCGCACACCGTACCGACTGCCACACCATGTTCCATGTACTGATGTCCTCCCATGTCCTTGCCACATCCGCATAGCTCCATTTGGTGTGTTGTTTGTTTTATGTTCATTATCACTGATTCCACAGCAAGTCTTATTACATGTCGCCTCATGCCGCAGCTGCCTCGCGCTATGTTTACATATGGTGGTTACTGTACTTGAGCGCTACTGATCTCGCCTAGAGCATTCCAAATACATATGATTTAGGATATAAGCACCACGTACCCCACACAATACAATACCTGATTTTACCCCATTGCACGTACTATAGGTCAGGATTATTGTCTAGCTCTGGATTTACCCAGTAGTGGACTTAGTCTTTAAAGTTTCCTTACCGCTCGTTAATCGATTACACTCGTTCACCATTACCGCTGGACTCTTGATTGCTATTTTTATTGAACTTCTCACGCACCGCTACTTTACTGCTAAAGTACTGTGGCCTTCTTTGCTGTTTCTTTGCACCGCTCACAACCTTACGCTACTGCTGATATCATCACTCGCCACCACTCGCTCGACGTTACTGTTACTGACTTTATCTCAACCACGGTAGCACTGCTACATACGACACTAGTTCTGGCGGCATCATCGCTGACCTGGCAACTTACCGCTGACTACGACACTACTTTCACTCACTGGTTTGACTTGGATTTAACTATACTAACAGGCATCCCCCTTTAGGGTCGAACACTCTTGTTTCGCAAGTGAAGCAGACTAGACAGAGCGCAAGACCACACATACTAACTTAGGAGGTAGTTTATCTACAGCCCAGGTTAGGTTGTATCTTTACACCAAGACTAGCCTTATCCCTCGTTCCATTCCTATGTTCCGGATAACCTTCAGACATGACATATCCACTACCTTTGACATCCAGATCCATCACACAACCACCTTCAGATCTTTGGACGTATACCTTCCCTCTGAAATAAGGGGCAATACTCGGGAAAGGGGCACAGTGTATGAACTGAGGCCAAAGCCCTTCAGATCTTTACCCTTTGAGTATGGTCTTAACAGGAAATCAGGGCTATGTGGGAATACAGAGGACATTGGGATAACAAACATTGAAGGAATACTGGGATCAGGGCCAGGGATGAGTAAGATCACTAGCTCATCATCGAGGATGATGTGATGCAGAGGCTGACATAGAAGGTTAACAACAGGGTCGTGTGGGAATACATAGGACATCAAGATGACAAACATTGAAGGAATACTGGGATCAGGGCCAGGGACGAGCATAATCACAAGCTCATCATCAAGGATGATGCAACACAGAGACATTTAAATGCAGAGAACAGGGCCATGTGGGAATACAGAGGACATCAAGACAACAAACATTGAAGGAATGGTGGGATAGAGGCCAGGGACGAGCAAGATCATGAGTTCATCATCAAGGACAATGCAGAGACTGAAAGAGAAGGATGTGGTAAGCTTCATAAGGCATAGTGATAGCACCATACCTTGTAGGAGATATCTGGCGCAATGATAAAGAAATAGAGGCATTTCAGAACAAGGACATTGGCAATGCCATCAGAAGTGTCAGGGTTAAAAAACATAAAAGAACGGCGTGATTCAGCCAGGGATGAGCAGGATGGTGAGCTCATCATTGGCAACAATGTGGAGGCAGAAAGGGAAGTGCATGGGAATCATTAAACAATGTACTGGCAGGATTGTACCTTGTGGGAGATAGCCAGGGTGATGACAAATCGATCAGATAAGCCTACCTTATTATTTATTATCTTGCCCTCTAAATATTTCTGGAAAGTCATTGCTGAGTGCTGTGGCTATCGCTGAAGTACTGCAGCATAGGTTTCCCCTCCTCGTTAGTAACAGACATGTTATACTATATACGTTACTAACAAGTGTGGGAACAGGTGTTACCCAGGTGTATGGACTTCGCGGTTGGCAAGAGTCACTGCGGAAACGAAAATTTGGACAGGGTATGAAAAGATGACATAACCAGTATGTAATCAGAGGTGGAAAATCATGCAGATTTCGAGGTTGGGAAGTACCTGTTTCTGGTTCTAATCCGACGTAGGATCACTGGTTTGATTGCCAACTGCGAAACCATACTTAGGGTGGGCTGCAAATAAGAGTTTTGCTATATTGTGATGAATCTGGCCCTTATCCGAGCCTGTTGGGTTGTCATCGACATCAGCCATCACTTTTTTACCATCAGAATAAAATAAGACTCTACTAGAATGAGTGGTCAGATAAGACACTGAGGTATCAGTGAGAGCACGATCATTTTGCCACTGGATGGCTAATCGGGGTACAAATGGTTCCGGTTTGGACGATCCTCGAGAGGTAAGTTGTTCATTGTCCATCGCACTCAAGCGCGATGGTGTCTTAGGGTTGAGGCGTGCAAGAGGCATTAGTAGGTTGTTCAAAGTCTGCCGCGCAATGCCGGCCTGAAAGCATGTCTAAGCGAGTTCAAAAGGTGTTTTCAAAAGTTACTTTGAGTAGCTACCTCAGGTACTTTTAATTGACCTTAGAGTCGACGAAGCTGACAAAATCAATTAGATTGTCTTCGCCTTTCGCGTCCTGAGAAAAAAAATGACCACTCCCATCTCCTTGGCGTCACTCATACAAGCCTTTCATCCATTCAGTGACACCTTGTCATCCAACACGTTACCTACTCTTGCGACCAATTAGTCCGAAATACGTGAGCTATATGAGATGGAGGAGATACAGAATAAGGTAATGGATAGCACGGAGCTATTCCCCGAGAACCAACAGTTTTTCAGGAATGGTATTTCTGTTGAGTTCAGGTTAAATGGATTCGTATATCCATCTCTTCATGGTTTCCGATCCGTGTATGTCAGGAATGTTTCATTCCAGTATCCTGGCAGAGACAAGTGTGCTCTGCGAGACGTATCACTGAAGATTGAGGCTGGTCAATTTTGTGTAAGTTCCACCGCTTTTGAGGTGCTCTCTAACCACGATAGAAGGTTGTTGTTGGTGTGAACGGCTCTGGAAAGAGTACGATCTTGAAACTGATCTCCCGCATCTACGACCCAATAGGGGGCACCACTCTCATCGATAATCGCGACATCAAAACCTTCCGACTTGCTGACCTCCGTGCTGCCGTGTTCATCCCCTTCCAAGACTATTCGCAGGACCCCCTCTCCACACTTGTGCACTTCAAAAATGACGCATTTAATACACACGCAGATGCGCGAGAACATCGGGCTTGGCAACCCTGCCCTCGCACATGACAACGACAAGGTTTGCGAAGCCGCCCGGCCGCGCAGAAGACTTACGACTCCATCGACGAGCTCCCTGACGGATTCCATACCTACCTCGACCGCCACACAGCTGTTTACTATGGAGACCTCCCTGAAGGTACCACGATGCTTTTTGGCAGCCCGTCGACTCTTTTGATTTTAATCCGGTTCATGACGTCCATATGTATATGCCTCCAAAGCTCAAAATCAGTCGCGGGCAGGTGCAGCAATGTACGTGATCATACCTTAACCTCTCAGGTTTTGGTGTCGATTATTCAAATACCTCCCGCACATTCATGCACTCGTTGGCCTCCAAAACTGAGTCTTCCGCTGGCATGCTGTTATTCAACGAGCCGAGCACCTCTCTGGATCCTACGGCCGAATATGGTGCGCTGCCCTGTTTCTTCGAGATGGATGTAGTTGTAATTGGTGGAAATAGATCTCTTCGAGCGTCTACGGAATTTGAGGGGCAACAAGACCATGATATTCTCCACTCACCGATTTGGAAATCTCACTCAACATCCAGACCTCATTTTTGTCTGCTCGAACACCAATGCTCACTGACGTGGTCACCACAGGTACATCGATGAAACTGTCCAGGAAAAGGGACACACGATGAACTCGTGAAGAAACGGGTAGAGTATGCTCGTATGTGGAATTCGCAAGCCAAACCTTTCATTTAACGACCAGATACCGAGACCACGACGATACCCTGGTTTGTTTTGCACCACTCATCCTCACGCATACCCTCATGTGCAGTCGCATTTGTGATAGTATAACAGATGGGAATTCGTTTACTACGACACGTATAAACTCATTTTTGATTAAAACTTAAGACTTCGATATTGACGCGTCGTCGTTCAATTGTAAGATAACCATGCCCATGTGCATATTGCATTACATAACAAGTACACGCAGCACAGCACCAACTGCCGGCCGATGACGACACCCACGCTGTAGAAGCCACTGCAGCAGCATTCCGCATATAAAGTATATGGGCATGAGGTCCATGGCTCCGTATTTATAACTTCCCGTCTTCTTGCGGTTGTCTTAATCTCTTGCTGTATATCAGTTGCCAGTGGCCAGACCAGCATCGCCTAATTATTGCTAGTTACTCCATCATGCCAGACGTCCATCTGCTTGTCTTGATCCATGGGATGTGGGGAAATCCCTCTCATCTCGGCTATGCGAACAAAATCATCCACGAGGTGAAGGGCGAAGTCGAGGACGGTGACGTCAAGCTTGAAGTTCTTGTCGCTGAAACCAATAAGGATGAATCCACATATGACGGAATCGACTGGGGAGGTGAAAGAGTAGCTGAAGAGGTATTTCTATTTTACGATTGTCAAAATCTGAGCATTCTCAGCGCATAAAACCAGATTCGACAGAAAACCGCGGACCTAGAGAAGGAAGGTCGGATGGTGACTCGCTTTTCGGTCACTGGTTACAGTCTTGGGGGCCTTGTTGCCCGTTATGCCATTGGGTGTGTGTGAGAGAATCCGTGCTCTTCTTGATGATCTAACGAGCAAACCTAGTGTCCTTCACCAGTCCAAGTTTTTCGAGACAGTGCAACCTGTGAATTTCAACACTTTAGCCACCCCACACATAGGCATACCTAAATTCCCTTCAACATTCTCCTCGATATCTTCATTTCTAGGTCCGAAGCTTCTTTCTCGTTCGGGCGAGCAGTTCTTTTGTGTCGACAAATGGTCGCCACGAGGAAGGCCACTCGTGGAGGTCCTTGCTGACCCTGACCGCATTTTTTATCAGGCATTGATATTATTTCCTAATATTAGAATATACGCTAATGCGTAAGCTCAAACATCTCGCTTTCGTCTGCTATCCCTGACTATGACCCTAGCATCAATGACTTGACTGTACCATACGTCACTTCTAGCATCAGTGCAGAAGACCCCTTTGCCGACTACGAGAAGAATGGTATCAAAATGTAATCGCCTGATTCGTCTCGCGTGATTTGATTCTGACCATATCTTAGTGATTTCCATGAGGAGTACAAGCATGTCATCAAATCTTATTCGGCCCTTCCTTTATCACTTGCAACCCCGAAAGAGTCGCAAAGTTGGTTTAAGACTGTCCGCAACATGCGCGCACCATTACCTCCGCGATTCCAAGCCGAGTTTCCTCTCAACTTGGTATGCAAATATCCTCTGAACTCATTGCCCATCTCATAGCAATGATATAGGCCGTTTATACACTCCTGCCAATCCTTTTCCCGGCATTTATCTGTCTTGCTCTCATCCGTCTATCATTTCAATCGCACCAGTCTCGTGGTCGAGTAAGGCATCTTGAAGCGCAATCCACCAGAGAAAGACTTGTTCACATTATCGGCCAACTGGAGACTGAGCTCGAAAGCGCTGCAGTTGATTTATACGATGACCCTGCTGGCACTCCCATCATTACATCATCGATACCTGGTGCCGACCCCGCTGGCGAGACCAGTCCCGAGCCTACCAAGGAAATAGAAAAGAAATCACAATCAAAGCCTCCTCCATACCAACCTTTGTTGACACCCGGTCAACTTCAGTGCATAGAGAATCTGAACAAGATACCGCAGTTGAAGAAAGAGCGAGCCTTCTTTGCGGGTGTACGCAATTCACATGCAATGATAATCTGTCGTGACCCCAAGATGTTCAAGCAACATTTAGAGGGCCAGGACGTGTTACGACATTGGGCGGATCACTTTGAGCTATAGCTTTTGTTTATATTTTCGTTGTATTGTTTACTTATAAGTAGAGCATTTACAGAGACAATACTACATAATAGATTGACGCTCGTGATATTAGTGCGTCACAGCATGCTGAGATTCGGAGGCTTTTAATTTTGTAATTCCTTGTCTCGAGGTAGATCCTGACAATAAGCCGTCGCATAGCGATCATGAAAGGGCCTTCATGCATCACGATCGGTTGCAAGCGTGCAATCTTTTCAGTCTTTGTGTTGCTCAGGTTTATAATCTACGCGGCTCGCCACTGTCATTCGGTTGATCAACTGTTCTCCTAGAATCACATTTGCCCAAATATGCCCGCCATTCGACGCGGGGGCACATACCTCGACGTCTCCACGACAGCGCACACGCCCGAGGGACGTTTAAAACTTGATAAACTCCGGGCTGGTCACAAACTTGCGCAACAAAATGGTGAGTGGCGTTCTTACTTTGACGCCGACCTGCTGTGAACATCTGCGATATAGCTGTCTGCCCCACTTTGCTATTCATTTGCGATGAAAATCGCAATCTTGGTCCCGCGAATACCTTGAGCATATCATTTGAGGAATTCAAGGATACAAGTTCGTTTTTGAATTCCTGATCCTTTTTCGCCCCATCTCATTGATCCAGTGAAAAGCTGTGCGAGCGCTGCTAACTTGAGGTTAGGTCCTTGCCAACATACTTACTTGCGGCGGGTGCTCTTATTCTTTGTAAGACGTCTCCCGACGGCGTGAGACTTCTATTAGTACTGAAAACGAACGAACGTCCTCCTTTTACAGTGGGAGCATGGGCATATCGACTTGACCTTTGCCACAATGGCCGTCAGCGAGATGTGGTCCAACAAATCGAAATTCAGTCCAGTTTCTATGATATGCAAGTGCTGGCGTATAGTTATCGAAGACATGCCCTCATGTTGCCGTCTTCCATTGTCACAGTTATCGCGGCTTTCGAGAAGTCCTGGATGGATATGGAACATTATCAACTCGGGAAAAATACCGTGCATACATGTCGCTTGCAACCAAGGTATTTGGAAAGGATCGAACACCGACTGTGCTCCAGGTGGGCGAGCACGATATCCGCTGTGCTTTATCCTGACGCCCATTACGAGAGGCAGCTAGATGTTCTTTCCATTATTCCAGAAAGTATCAGGATTTAGCGTCTTCTTTAAGTCGAGAAAGAAATGTCACTACCAATCAAATGAACACCGTCGCAGATAACGAGATTAATGAAGGTGATGACTCGATGGACTTGATGTCAGTGAGCATTTACATTTTACCGTTGTGTTATTGTGTATCATGTTTATTGTGTATAGACAGTCCGAAGAACCCCATGAAAACCGGGTTGTTCCTTTCACACCGTGAGTTCGGTTCATAAAGACTCCGCTAGTTCATGGGCTGTACTGAGCTTTAACTGCAGTGCTCGCACGCTGAGCTATAGTCACAGCAATGGAAACATTGGTCTCCCTACACCCGAGTCACTGCCTCGGCGACGAGTGGTTGTGTCACCACCTTCATCCACAGCATCATCTTCCGAAGTCACGTCTTCTTGTAATGATGATGGCTATTCTGGTGGCAGAACTCTCAAACACCTGGCTCGCATTTCCGCCCATTTCTCTCGCCATTTCCTATTTTTCCGGGTTCGTGGGGGGTTTTCGATCGTCATCTCACATGTTCCTCCCAGAGGTGAATAATTTCGGTTCTCCGTTATGCGGTAAAGTTTAATACATGGTTCAGATATCTTCATTACAACACAGGTCACGGAACTGCAAACATCCCTGACGGCCGCAGAAAATGCACTTGATGCGGCAAATAGGACCACCCAAACATCACAAGAGCGATGCTTAGGTATGCTTGAAGATCTCCGCAATGCTCGCATGAACATCGCTGATCTCCAAAATCGCGCTGCAAGGGATGCATCTGAAAAGGACAATTTGCAGCATGAAATTGGTCACCTCAAGGATGAGGTGTCACGCTTGCAGAGTGGTGTGGAACAAATGACCCAAATTGCACGCGGGGTAGGTTTTTCCATTAGGTTTTTATTTGCTTGTGTACTTACCGTTCGCATTAGCAGTTGATCCCGCTGTAATAATAACTCAATTTTGTGTTGCTCAGTCTCGGGCACAGGTCTGACTTGACGAGAAATCACATGTAAAATTATGTAACGATATCATGATATGTACTACTACTAGTTCTAGGGCAGTGAATTGTGACTTAGTTAAGACTGCTGTCCCTTGAATGTTACGCCAAAATGCAGTGATGGTGAAAGGTCATATTTCAGTATCGCGGACAGTATTTATGTAACTCTGGTAAGCCAGCGGTGCTCAATACTGTGTTAATATAATGGTCAGATACCAATCACATTGGCTTCATGCTTTGGCTTCTAGAGTTCTGGATCTATTTCAATGGATACACTGGATTAATGATTAAGAAGTAGCATACTGTAAAAGTAATACAACTTAGAGTGCCGGATGAATATTATAATGCTGCATTAGATAATGTCCCAGATAGAAAAATGAACGTGTGCGATTTAGAAGTTCATCTCGATGTGTGCGCCTGCGCATTGTTGTGACAACAAAGATGCTTCCTCTTCCTGTCGGAACTAATTAGGCCAACATCACGCTGCGGCGGCGAGAAGTGACAAGGATGAAATCCTTGGGAAGGAAAGAAGCCCGTTGGCGTTTGCGCGTAACCCCGGTGACGCGCTTCCATGCACGAACGACCTGGCGTTCAATAAATTTAGCGCATGAGATGCTAGTGCACGTCTTTCCCCTATAACGATCGGGGCAAGAAAAGATCAGTAACAACTTTGAGGCGGCATACGCCGTAGACTACCCTTACCTTGGCTCAGATTCAATGTTCCAGGGGTCGGAAGTGAGGTATGCATGGTGGGGAACAGCGCGACCAGACATGTTGAACGTAGCGACGAGTGTGAAATTGTGAATGACAGGATTTTTTCGAGAGGAGTGACGAGGAGGTGAATGAAAATCACCAATGGCCGTCGCAGACGTGGAGAAATTTTTTGACCAGTTACCCCTAAAGGTAGCGTTTTGTTACAATGATGGTAATGATAGATAGCGGGGGGAGTCGGAAATGCAAGCGGGGCCGGAGCACTCGGGCAGGTAACGAAGCAGGTCGAAGCACTCATGCATCATGGCCAGGGTAAGGTTTTTATACTATCGACCCGCGGACAATTTCACAGTGACTGTGGACGCTGTTGTAGTCGGGGCAGTTACTAGTACGCGGAAACAAAAGATGTGGATTGTCTTGACACCCAAACTTACTGCTGGCACCAGTAGGTTTAAACAATAACGTCAACAAGACTTTCCTTTTTTGGATGAAGCTCATTGTTGGCTGGGCTTGTACACAGCCCGTGGTCACTGCAGACGACACATGTTACTTCCACGCTTAGGCACGTTTAGCCTCCTAGGTTAGTTCATGTTCATTGCACGATCGAGGTCAATCATCCCCTACTCACAAATGAAAATGATAATAGCAACTAATGTTCCTTTCACTCTGTCAATTTCAAATTCATACCGCCGGTCTCGGGGTGTGTGTTCTTGTCATGTTATGAACGCGGACGACCGGCTTTAACCTTCTCGAGCTGATGAGTCGGGGGCTGGACCCTATGTCATCATCTGCATCATGCTTACGATAGGGAATTCCAGCCTAGCAACACAACACGTTTTTTTCTTGTTCTAGTCCAAATCGATGTGGAGTTGTCGAACAGATTCACAAAAGTTCGATTAGTATCTAACGGCAATAACCCAAATACAGTTTCAGGCTATCCTTGACCATTTTGTACGGCGGCGCACACTTTCTTATCTGTATCCACCTGCTAGGGCCGATCGTGTGATGCACGGCCATGCTTTGGCCCACAACCGCGCTATTAAGGCCGCCTAGCCCCTAAAGAAGGATAGCTAACCTGTTGCTCCACTTCCTGGAATTAGGTTTGTGTGGTGGTACGGAAGGTTTCTCATTTGCAAAGCAGTTCGGACATTGGACGGTTCATAGTCTTCCTGCTAGTTATTGTTGGAGTGTACGTTGGCATTTTCCACGAATTGATATAGGCGACAGTTCGTCGTACCGTAGACCATGAATTAGAATCCCCCTATGTACTGCAATTTGGTGATAAGTAGTTATCTCAGTGATCTTCGACAGATTTGATGGTCACTTCAACTCAAGATGCCGTTCCTGGTTCGGATTCACATTACGGCCAACAAAACGCAATATGTAACGTTTTTTTGGCGCTGCCTTGTTGTTTCCGCGCGGTCGCAATTAATTGACGCTTAAATCAACGGCCGTGTGTGCTGTTTGACGGGAGGCAATACAGTAGGCAGATTGTGGGACCACACGGCCTTCAAATCGTCATACTACTACTAGTAGGTCCCTGCACCAACTCTCCCCCTTTTTATATCGACTGTTCACAATCGCAGTTCAATACCAAAGGATTACCTCCTTCAGTGTACTACAACTTGAAGCTCACTGTTCGGCTCTCCCACCTGTTCTATTACTTGTCATTTATCAACAACCCCTCGTTCGAGGACCCACTCTGATAAAGATACCGACGTCAGGACTGTAAATATCATGCCATCAGATACTCAATCTGCAACTTATAAGAAGGCTGCTGCGTCCGCACCTTCGAAGGATTCATTTTTGAAGACGCCGCATGCCACTGACCGGCCACGCGTTCATCCCTCTATTTCTTCCAAAGATAACACAGGCAGTGCCAGTCGATCTACTTCTTCATCATCTACTGCATCTCCGGCACTCGAAAAGCATGAAGCATCTGCTGGCACATCCACACTCCTTTCCCAAGATCATTGTAGGCGCAGCAGTCTCCGGTGTCGCTCTCAATCCAAAGACCACGTTGGGTCTTCTGGCCTCAAATGTGTCAATCAATCCAAGGAGAGCTTCTTCGCCAGGTTTTTCCGCAAGCTCTTCTCCTGTGTTGGCAACGACACCCGAGCTCATGACATTGACGTCGATGGTATGGCACAATTACAGGAGAAAGGCCAACCTCCTGTACCTCCCAAGGACGTTTTACCTATCGCAGAGACTGGGGGCGCTACCAGCGGGGCCGTGCAGCCGCCAGGTTCTGCTGTTCCCGGTCAGGTATTGAAGACCTCTTCACATCGCCAGTCCGAACAGGTTGCCGAGTTGGATGACAATCCATTTGAGTTAACCGAAGAAGACGAAATGTTAATCAAGAATGGGGGTGCAGGCATTCCCATTGGCTCTGTGAGTAGATACATGGTTCAATGGATCTATTTCTGACTTGAAGTTTACAGGACGGAAGGCCGTGTCCACTTTTGCCACCAATCGCACCTGAACATGCTGGCAAGAAGTGTTTAGTGCTTGACCTAGATGAGACCCTCGTCCATAGTAATTTCATGGTATTTCTTCCACTCCGATTCTAGGTCCGCTTTTGACTTTCCTCGCTATCAGCCCATACCAGATCCAGACTTTGTCGTTCCTGTCGAAATCGAGCATCGCTGGCACAGTATGTACGTACAGAAACGCCCAGGAGTAGACGACTTTCTTCGGGCGATGGGTGAGAAGTACGAAGTGGTAGTGTACACTGCAAGTCTGGGTTCCGTGCGTTTATTACAGGTGACTGGGTATAGAACTAAACTGATATCCTTCTCCTCCTCGTTTCGTCGCCTTTAGTATGCAAATCCGGTGTTGGACCGTCTTGATTTCTGCAACTCCGTTTCGCATAGGCTCTTCCGGGAAAGTTGTTTCCGATTTAGAGGAAACTATGTGAAGGTTTGTGTACTCCCTCAATAAATAAAACTCCATATCTAATCATCTTTATTTTCAGGACCTGTCGCAACTCGGACGCCCCATGGAAGATACCATCATCATCGACAATTCGCCGGCTTCATATATCTTCCACCCCACAAATGCTGTGCCTATATCCTCATGGTTTAACGATCCTCACGATACCGAACTGATAGAAATCTCTCCCCTTCTTGTAGACCTCAGTGATATGAAGGATGTGCGAGACGTGTTGAACACGATTTTGTGACACCCAGTCTATATATAGACTTGGGGGTGTCAATACTGGCAGTATTTATGGGACAACTGGTGTTTCAAACGTTTATGGCTTAACGACAAAATATGACATGTCACATGTATGAATATGAATAGATGTGGACTTGCAGAGTCGAGAAATGTATTGTACGAAAAGTGATATTAGTAACACCCCACTGTTATATTGAAAACATTGCGTACCAAGTGTATGCATGTTTGGTGTTCAGAGTGTAAGGACAGTTATGCGAAAGCGAGAAGTCCTAGCTACTGGACGGCTGAATCGCACCATTTGTTTCACCTACTCCACGTCGTAGTGGTAATCTCCATCGTAATAGTCTCTATCATCGTAGAAATCATGGTCATCATCTTCGAGTGAGTCATAATCAGATTCGAGGTCATGATTGTGGAGACTTTCGTATTCATCCCAGTAAATATCGGTTACCACTTCTCGCAACAACCGCACGTCGTAGGCACTGATACCTGTACAACGAGTAATTGCAAGGTGGTCTAATCCCCGACCTTCGTTTGCACGATCGACGAGCACATCAAAGAGGTCAGAGGGCCCGGTAAAGGACGACAAGAAGGGGTCAAACTCCAGGTTGTCAAGGACAAGATGGGAGAGTGCTGGGGCAAAATTTAGTCCTCTTTGTGAACGCCATATAGACCGCGCTAAGCTGTGCTTCCGTGAACGCAAGGATATGAGAAGATCATCAAGAGCCTGGGGTGTCCCTCGCAAGTGAATGAATGCAAGATTGCGAGCAGCGCCAAGAAGATCGATCCAAAACCCATCCCAGCAAGCGAAGAAACCTTCGATGTACAAGGCTTCGAGACTTCTAATAGGGACGAGCCGCCACAAGTCTTTGAGAATTGCTGTACTTGTGTCAGCGGGAAAGTCGAAGTCAAGAACGACAGGACGCTCCGCCACCCACTCCGGATCCAGATGGGTATCAGTCATTGGCCCCGCCCACGAAGAGGGGTTTCGAATCGTGCTATATTGCACATGAATGCGACCAACGGAAAACAGTCGCAGGGAGCGCGGAACTCGGCGAGATTTGGCTGGAGTAGTTTTGAAGCAACTTTCCAAGGCGCGAGAGATGATGGGGTAGCTCAAATTCCATTCTCGACTCGGGTTCGTGGATGAAGATGCTCTGCATTCGAGTTGAACTCCCAACATTGTCGAATCAGGTAGCTCGACGCGAGTCAACATGCTGGCCACTTCTAAAGCTTTCGCCACCAAACGTAGTCGCTTCAAGTGACAAAGTCGAACTTTCGTGGCATGAGGTACACTTGGGAGTGATGTCGTTTGGACGGGAAGAGTCGGGAGAGCATCTTCTAGCTCGAGAGTGTGCAGAGAAGGCATACGACGGAGCGCGGAGATCAACTCGTCTAAAGTCGGAAGGCATTCCGGTGATAATTTTTTGATATTAAGGACAGTGAGTCCTGTGAGGACGGAAGACGTCCATGATAGATCACAGTGCTTAATTCGGAGGCTGCGAAGGTTGGGCGCCAGAAAAGAACTCGGGATTGCTATTCGTAATGTTTGCGCAAATTCTTCTTTCAAAGAAAGCGATCGTAGCTTGGGAGCGGAACAAGATGACAACTTGTTAAGGAATTCCATAATACAGCGGTACGTCACGCCACCATTCAAAAACGGGAGAGAGATCTCTTGTAAACGCTCCATATGCATCAATACTTTTTGGACAGAATCCATACGATATCGCAGGCCACTTCTCAAGTTCAAGGGAGCCATTTTGGATCTTATGAGCATCTCTTCCGTTGCCTGTAAGGAACTTAAAAACGGAGTAGCCCATAACTCCGGTGTCCCGAGAGCAACCTCGCGCCAATGGCTACAAACATGTCCGATATTGAGCCATGAAAGAACAGCAAGGGAATCAGGAGGATGAAGCAACTGCGTCTCTTGGACATGATGGACGAAAATGGCGCCAAGGATCTCTGGAGGAATGGAGGATATAGGAGAGAGACTGTTTCGACGTGTCCGAAGATATGTCATTCTCTCTTTAAGTGCCGCAAGTTCGTCGTCAATCTCTGTTTGAGCTTTCGATGTTAGTGCAGAAATATCTGTGGTTATTTCTGGACAGGAAAACCGCGTCATGATCGGTTCTGAAATAAACATCAGCTTTAAAACATTTGAAGTCTTCAAAGCTTTCAACTGGTACGTACTAGACCATTCGTTTGCTTTTGGACAGGAAGAGGTCATATCGCGGGCGATTGATCCTAAAGTGGACATCGGTTTTGAAACGTTTGAAGTCTTCAACCGGGCAGGTACTGCTAGGATAAGATTGCGTGCTAAACCACCAGTTCGTCAGTTAGAAGGTGATAGCTTATTTCCAGAGCCTAGGACTCAAAGGTGGGTATTAGGTGTGACAAAAGACGAATGTCTGGCTAGGGTTGGTATGGGGTAACTCAATTTATATTACATAATAAAGTTACACAAATAGCGATAATACATAATAGAAGACCATCATTGACTGCTTACATAAATTCCCGAAGCGATGATAGCAAAATTGAGCACAAGGTCTGTTTAGGCGATAACTATCCAGCACGCTTCTCATGTACTCATGGGCATAACTACATACACAACAATAAGGACAATAAGGTAGGCTTCTAGTGATCTATTTCCACGTGCGTGGTAATAAAATAAAAGCATCAATAATGTTACAAGGGAAAAAATGCCAATGATTCAGTCCGTAGAAATGGTCTCAAGTGTTTTACTCCACTCAACGACCTTGGGATGCGCTTGTACCTGAAGGGGGGTGAGCACGGCCATACAGAGAAGAGAGTAGGTGTTTCTCGCCTTCTTTGGATCGAAATGCAGGACTTGCAGGCCATCCAAAGATGTCGCTCGAGATAGTGCAACATATGCTTGTCCTGAACGAGAAAGGTTACTTCAAGTGTGAGGACATGCATTAACTACGACAACAAACCCTTTTCGAACACTCTGCCAAGGTCTACCTTGACTCTCTCGAGTGTCTGCCCTTGCGATTTGTGGATTGACATTGCCCAAGCTAATATCAAGGGCAGCTACCACCAAGTGTTAGGTGCGCGGGCATAACAAATGATCAAACGTCACACCTGTGTCCTCGATACTTGCACCTCTCCGCTAGGTAACTCAACTTTCCAGGTTTCAGTCACAATTAGAGCTTCCCTGCGCCCTCTGTTCGGCACGGAAAATTCTACGACCGGCATAAACATGTCCTTCGTCGTCGCGGTTTGCTTTCTTTCTGACTTCGCCTTTCCTGCATTCCCGTTACCATCAACATCATCATAGTCGGTCCCGTACAATGCTGGGTCGACAAAACGTAAAATTTTGCCCATGCTGCCATTGACGAGCATGTCATCCATGTTTTTGATCAACATTACCTGGGCACCGACACGAAGAACAAGATTCTTCGGCGCCATGAAGTTCGCAAGCATCTTGTCGCGCTGGTTTGGATCAGCGATTATCCCGCCGTCCGTAGCAAGGTAAACTTTTTGTTCGGTTTGAAGATGAGTCATGCGGCCATTGTTGGATCTTTCCACGTCCTCTCGACGAGGGAAGCTGCATTGAATCAATTAATGCGGCTGTCAAATTAAACAGAGCACTAACAGCTCGGTTGCTCCCAAACCGTCGTCGTCGTTAATGGGTCGCGATAAAGACTTGAACCGGGCAATAGATTGTTGTGAAAGTCGCCCAAAACGCATTTCGTTGAGCATGTCAACAAATTCTGAAGATCGCTCAGCACATAAGCAGTTTGACTGAGTTCCTCTTCCTTACGCTGGTCTTTTTGCCTGAAAACTTTATTCAGATTGAATGTACGCTTGATAGTCTGGTTCCAGAGCTGAGCTTCAAAAGCAAATTTGACCTGACTAGTACCCTTCCCGACGGGGGGCAGTTGGAAGAAATCGCCAGTAACCACAACCTAACAATCAGTTTTAGTGGTATTGAATGAAACAGGCTGCTAGACAAACCTGAATTTCTCCAAAGGGTTCTGGGGACTTCCGTATCAAGCTGCCGATTTGTGCAAGTTTGTCGAAAAGATCTCCGTCCAACATTGAAACTGACGATATGGTACATGTGATGCGTACGCCTGCACTTGCCAAACCGCCGTACCTTCATCGATAATAAGGACCTTTGTCCGTAACCACCTCGAAGTAGCTTTCTTGTTCTTACGGACTCTGTTGATGAGTTCCTCCGCTGATCCTTCTCCGATGCCAATACCTGCAAATGAATGAATCGTGACACCACCGATGTTGCACGCCGCAATTCCTATTCATATGACGTCAGAGGACATCAGATAGCGAGTATATGCGTCCCTACCCGTTGATGCAGTAATGGCAATAGCATCGGGAGATTTGACGTATTTCTTCCGCAATGTGCGAATGATTTCTCGGAGTAAGACTGATTTCCCGGTACCTTATCGGCATACATTCAGGCAAAATTATAAAAAAAGAATTTATTTACTACGTACCAGCACTACCAGTGTAAAACACGCTATTTCCGTTTTCCACAAGACGAAGGATCTGTGTCTGTTCCTGACTAAGGAACACCCCAGCAAGCTTGGAGCTAGGCTTTGATGACGAGGAAGCGACTGCCAACGAAGTAGACTTTACTGCTGGTAAAGAAAATTTACTCGAAGACTTGAAGTTGGAGGAGGAAGTGAAGTTGGAGGAGGAGGATAGCGTGTCCTCATTCCAGCTTGGCGGAAGCTGACGTTTCTTTGCTGGTTGTGAATTTGGAGCAGGTGGAAGGGATCGTTTGGTCCCATTCGCTATCTGTTTCGTGCTAATTTCTGGTCGCTCTCCAGGCGGTTGTTTCCCTGAGAGCGCATCAAGCGCAAGCTGGATATCTCTCATACGTTGTGATGGAATTTCAGCCTTGGGCGCCTTTGAAGACTGAGATTGGGTGGGTTGTGTGGCAGGCCACGAAATACGGTCTTCAGACTGGGAACTGCTTTGCGACCAGTCGCGTTTGATTGTACGCAATCCAGAAAGCGCTGATTGGCCTCCGTTGGACATGACGGCCGCTAAATTTGTACAGTGTGGAGAACTCAGAACCACGACAAAGGCTAGAGATTGATCAGAGCGTCGTCAGATTTTATCAAAAAATAAAGATGCTGAAAACAAGCCGTGCATGAAGTTAAGTGGTCGTCCAAGAAAGTAGGAAGTGCGTTGAACGAACGCGCCTTTTGGACGTGGTTCTCAGCAGACGCGAATCAAGCGCCGTTCACGTGATTGATGCACCACCGTGATTATTACATAATAAAAAACTTGTTTTTGTTCAGTCGCTGGGCGATCCAACGAGCGGCGTGCAAACTGAATGATGATCAGAAATCAGAAATTTTAGTCTATTTGACTAATAGACCTAAATCCATCTGGTATACCGTACATCCACAAGTATGATAAACTAGTAGCGAAAGATCCTTTGAAGAGGTATGTAAGGCAGAGTTTAACCATGTCAGACTTCCTGAAAAATGGAACCTGCAATTCTCAACTGCCTATCTCTACGTTGATTAGACGTGGAGACGACCGTCCGTCTGGGCCCTTCACCAGAACCGGTACAGGGTGGAAGCATAAAGCACTGTCCGGGCAGAAAGAGGCCATAATGATATGTATAAAGAGAAAAAGAGAAAGGAAATTCGCTTTTTATTCGACATGTCTACCAAATACGGGCAAACACTTAGGCTTGATTACGCCACTGAACTGATGATTGAAATCGCTTGGCATAATGACCAAGTTGAAGGCGGTCATCGAGCTTCTGAAAAGCTCAAAAGTCAAGGAACGACAAGAAGGAATAATTTCTCTCAAAGAAGCTTTCTCGCGCGACGATGCTGTCCTCAATCTCGAGGAGGGACGCGCCTGGCTGGTCGTGTATCAGGCCCTCTTCACAGCAGTTACCAGTGAAAAGGCAGAATGTAACAAGAAAGCTGCGTCAGGCAAGAATGCATCAGCAGGTACCGCTGCCTTGCGCAGACTTGGGGATGCCGCCGCTACAGTTCGTTGGCTAGTAGAGAGAAGCAACTGCAGGCTCACTACCAAAGTCCTGACACCCCTCCTGGCTCATCTCGTACAGATGATGGTTTACCGTGGACAGCTGTATGCTCCGCTCGTTCTTGACTACCTTAAGACTATCAAGATACTTCTCAGCTGGACGCCACACTTGGACCATATCGATGCGGCCACTTGGATTAGCATAGCTGAGTTGGTTTTCAACATCGTTTTGGATGATCCGATAAAGAGAAAATTCGACGATGTTACTGGAGAGAGTAATGATGAGAGCATGCAGGTCGACCTTTCCGCCATGTACCAAGATGACTCTGACGAGGGTGATGATCATGAGCCCGCTACGTCAACACAAAAGCGCAAACGCAAGGCAAGGGAACACAGTTCCACGCCTGCCCCCGGTGTTACACATCCTACAAGGGCCTCTACACACCATTCAGTTTCCTTAGAGCAAGTTGAATGTGTTTCCCTACTTGTCCTCTTGTTCCGCTCTCCTACAGCTCCCTTCCTCTCGGAGGATGTACCAAACCTATCATCTGCTATCCTGGCCCGCATGACACGATTCCTAGAACGCTACCCCAGTGACGCATCCCTTCACCACGACTACCTTCTTGCCCTGCAGCCAGTATTGTCTCATCTTTGTCTGAATCGGACAAAGGACGTTAAAATTTTCGCCCATTCAACATGGAATCAATTAGTCGGACTGTGGGGTACCAAGAACAAGCACATGAAGGAAAGTCTTGTTGGCATTTTGAGAACGTTATTCCCGTTCTTAACAGCTGCACGTGACGACCTTCCTAAGTACGCTTGGGCTGATGGAGTGTACAAACTTTGGACCCTCCTGAGCGGTGAGGTAGAGAGTCGACGGGGCCTTGATATTCTCTCTCTCGACTCTTTGAGGCTTGAGGTACTTCCCTCCAACACCGAGAACTACGGATGTGGGGTGTTTGCCGCTCACACATTCAGGGCCGGATGGCATTTTGATTCTTCTCAAGCCCTTGCGTGGGCTTTAATGGAACTACAAGTTGACTGTGCGAAGAAGGTGAGTCTTCGTCCATCAATTGACTTTACGCAAACTGAACGCTATAATACAGCTCTTCGATCACTCTGAGTGGAACCATGCCAGTACTTCGGATGGTGAAGGAAGCCTAGGAAAGCGTGTCAAACGTGAAAACCCTATAGTATCTCTTCTTCATTCCATACAGTCGACCACCACTTCTGGCGTTCGGACGTATCATCTCCAAGTTCTCCTATTTTTCATTGATCGGTACTGGTCGTCCCTGCACGATAAACTCCAAGAGAATGTAATGAACACCCTGCTGCGATTTGTTTCCGTCGATGATCCCATCATCCAATCTTGGACTTTCCTATGCTTTGCCGCAATTGCACAGTCAGATGGCCTTCTGAGTTCACGTGCAACCCAGTCACCATCAGTTACCTCGCGGACCGCAGTTGTCCGTGACTCCGCTGTCTGGGATCCTGTGTGGACTCATGCCATGCGCAGAGCCAATGTACCTGTGGTTTGCAGGGCAGCATGTCATACTGCGCACACACTTGTCCTCCACTCCAAGCTCCTATTAACATCTCAGCGAGTTTTGATCGAAATCGAGACCTTGGCGAAGGATCTGGATCTGCAGGGTCCTGCATTTCCATCTGATTCTGTGTGTATGTTCCTGGCGCAATGTTTGCGTGTTGCAAGCCAAGATGTAAGGCTGTACAGGATGCAGTTGGAGGAGAAAGTTCTTAGTTGGCTTCTTGATAATTGGGGAATTGGTGCTGGACAGGCGGTGAAGGATACTAGTGGGAAATCCCGGATGCCACTCCACACCATCGGTGACATTCTTGGGTTGCTAGAGAGCATATGTGGAACGCCGAAGCGAAGTGAACTTCTTTGTCGCATGTTACTTCCTGATTGTGCGATCGTGGAGCTCATGGAGGAAGAGCGGAAGACCAAGGTCATCCGTGATTTCCTGCTCGATGCCCAACTTCCTTCCTTCCACAAGGACGTCGTATCTGCAGGTTCCGACGAACTTGCAGCACACGGCTCTGTTAATGGCGAGTTGACTATAGACTCTGAGCTCGTTCAGCCTCGAGGGCGCGAGCGTCGAATAACTTCGTTTCTGCTCAAAGCGATGGAATCTCTCACTATCGAGTGGGACACGTTCAAGGAAACCAATGCACACCCCACTGCCGAAAAGCTCCGTCAATCGCTTGATGCTGTTGTGACCGCCTTTGCGTTCGAGACCCTGCTTGTATGGAATGGAATGCGGTGTAATCGACGCGTTCTGCAATCCGCCGGCCGAGTAATATCACTTCTCGCACCACTCCTAACAGATGCACGCTGGACGGCAGATGAACGCGTGCTAATACTACACGCTCTGGAGCCTCTGGTGATGAACGGAGAGGAGCGTAGTACGAACGAGGAGTGGGAAGCAATGCTTGGCCCGGATCTTGGCTCTGGGATTAGATCACATACTCTTAAGGGCCTGAAGCGGAATCTGTCTGAGAGACATCACTCTCACACAGTTCGACGACTGTTTCAGCGTGTATTTTGGGCAAATGCAGACGTGGGTTCTCGTTGCGCCGCTTACCAGTATTCAATATGTTGACAAATCTTCAGATTCAAGATGCATTTTCCGCGGTTTCTGAAGCCCTTCGGGAATCTCTTCGCACTATGACGGGTCAACTTCGCCAAGGAGCACAAAATGTTCATGCTGTAGATGCGGACGGATTTGGCGATATCATAACAACTCACACAGGACCACCAACTCAAGAAGATGCTGCTCATGATGACATCACCGCTGCGAACCAGTACCTTGCTGACCTATGTATCACATTCCTCGCGACGACTCCTGTCCTTCGATCTTCGTCCGCCGAAGTTTTGCGCGACAGAGAGTTGACAAAGCTCATAGTCCATTGTCCCGCTGAAAGGCTGCTTTTGATAGGCAATGCAGTCCTAGGATCAGTTCGACGGCGGATTTGGAGCCTTGATATAGATGTCCTCAACGCGCTCCTTGACAAATTTGAAGATCTCCTTCCCTTGCACACCCATGGTCGCAATGTTGAACTGCAGCTTATGGCTGTTGATTTACTGGACTCCACTTCGCATTTTTGGCTCCAGAAGTCAAACGCGGACACTGATGTCGGAGATCATATCCGCGAGCTATGCGGTTGGCTCAGTCATAACATGATGAAGAGGAAATTTGTTTCGTGGAAAATGCGTGATTTTGCTTCCCAATTTTTCGCTAGGTACATCGCCCAAGATCCTTCTGAGTCCTTTTGGCCAACAGTATGCCAAAAGAAGTCCGTAGACCCACCATCCACCATCATCCCAATACTGAACTCGGATCAGGATATACGTGTACGCTTCCGGGCTGCAGTTGTAAATGCTCGTCTCTTCACCCTGGCTCGCTTTGCTGGTCAGAACTCCCTTGATATATACAATACCATTAAAGAGGGATTGACAAAGGATCTCTCAGAGTGAGTCTTGATTCGTTTTCTTGTCCAATCACTGACAATCAGGACACAGTTACGAAAAAATGCTCACCCGTACTTTGTGCCTCGGCAATATCATGGTCGTGAGTTCCGCTGTGAGGCGTGGACCCTACTGGCACTTGATCGAAGCGGCCTTTCATAGCTCACATTACGCACAACACATCCAAGCGACTCTGACTGGCGTTTCTGAAAGACTTGGACTCCCTAAATTGTCAGACCTCTTCGAAGCCTACGCTTCACAGATTGCATACTCCATTCGACAGGCTTTTCAGGATGTGTGTGGTCTCCCTCCTGAGCTCCTTGGCTACCGGGATCGAAAGGAATGTGCAGAAGCAACCTTCCATCTTTTCACGCCGACCAATGTCATGGCAGGCGGCGGAAATTCAGAAGCGGTGCATCACGGCCGCCGACTATTCCTGGCTCACTGCGCCGCAGTTCAAAAGACCGCTGCTGATGGCTTGCAGGAATGCTTGGGTGATCTCATTGGATTCCAACTTGTGTTTTGGCTGGATGATGAGCGGGTTGATTGTAACACGCCACCGGAGCAGCTAAAAAAGTTGTTGAAAGACAAGGGCGTCGACCTTGGCCAAGAGCAGGGTTTCAATGACTGTGTAGAGCAAAATGCGGCGAGTATTGGAGCGGCAGTGGTTCGGTCCCTAGGTGACCAGGACTTCTCTGTCGATGGCCCGATCATGCAAGCAATCAAGGAGCATGATTCGAGCCACTCCGCTCAGGTTTTCAAGGCTCTATCCAAGTACAGAACCTTGGATGACTTCAACCTCCACAGCCCAAATCTTCCTGCGTTTAGCTCATCCACTGTCCTACGAGCTCTCAATTGGTGCATTTCTCTCACGGTTCGCGATCACGTCAAAGCCATATCTTATCATGTCCTCCACCAGCTTTTCTCCGAAGTTCAGAGATCACCATTAGTCAATGAGCAGATCCGCCTGCTGAATGGCATTTCTCTTCTAGTAGCAGTTCGTCACGAGGATTTCCAAGAACCTACATTACTCCACACTCTAATTCATGAAGCAACTTCTCTTCTTGCTCAGGTGGACCTCGTACAGGCGGCTCGCTCTTTCCTCGAATGGGGCTTCACCATGTATCTTTTGACGTCTCAAGTGGATCCAAGGTTTCCTGATGTGCTCATTCGGGTGTGCGCTCAGGCTCATGATTATTCACTGGCCACCGATGACGTTCAAATTGCGAACATAGGTAAAGGCTTGTTACATTGGATCGACAAGCAAGCTCTCGAACTTTGCCGAAGTTCTAAGATCAGGTCGCAGGTCATGAACGCCCTGTCAGCTTGGCCACATCAGCCCTCATCTGAGCTGTTGTCAGTTTATGACGATATCACTGCGGATGGTCTTTCGATGATTTTGAGCGACTTTCGCATTGCGTCCAACAAGTTTCGCCTCGTTAGGCGGCTTCGAGACCTCGCAGAGCATCGCGTCTATGATCGAGCGCAGTTCGCCAAGACAGATTTCTGGCGTCTTAAAGACTTTATTCCTCCTAGGGACCAACTCCAACCTGACGACGTAGATGCGTTCGCTTCATTGTTGATTGCAAATAATGGGGACATCTACAGCTTCGGGAGTGAACAACCCTTTCTGCAGACGTTGCGGGGACGACATCGGCGCAGTGCCAAAAAGTTACAGATGGAATCTTCACCTCAGCGGGTGATCATCCAAACGCTGCTCGCTATGGTGGACGGAAATTCACCACAAGAAGTCAGTCTCGCATACTCTACCCTTCGATCTGTTGTGTCAGCTTCTTCAGCGGACATGCTCCTCCTCCAATCCTGGCCTATCGAGTCGAGAGCTGCTTTGGAATATCTTCAACAATATCCTATCAAAGCGAGGTCCCGGCATGTCCGCGGCATTGATGAGCTGAAGGTGACAGTCGAGTGTCATCTGGAGTCTGAATTCCAGAAATGGATCAGTAAGCTGGCCATTTTACTGAGCGACGTGCTTAGCGCTGTGGACCCATTTTACGCACAATTCTCAACGTTTTTGGAGCGCGATGTTTCTTTTGCCGATGAAATGCTTCCTGTATTGGTCCACACCTTGCTGCAGAACGAACTCGACCAACCAGAATCAAAGGGCGCCTCCTCAAAATCTTGTCTATCAGAGTATTTCAGCGCCATGCTTCTATTGGAGAATGTCCATTTGTCCTGCTTAAGGTCCATTGTCGGCGTCGTGCTTCACCTTCGCAACTTTTACCCGAAAGGCTCTACTGATTCCCTGGCTCACGACAAATGGCTTGATATCGATTACATGCTCCTTGCAAGAAGTGCAGTGAAGTGTGGCGCGTATACGACAGCTCTTCTATTCCTTGAGCTCGCGGCGGAGTACCAGTCCCTCGACATGGATAATACAGCAGGCACAGAGCATCTCCTTTTCGAAATTTACAGTCACATCGACGAGCCCGACGGATTTTACGGTATCAAGACCGCTGATCTACGGCACTTCCTCATCAAACGGTTTCATCATGAGAAGCAGTGGGAGAAAGCATTTCGTTTCCACGGTGCTGCCCTTGAGGCTGGAAGCCCTGAAGCAGTCGACACGGACGGTCTACTCAGTTCTTTCCATGCCTTCGGCTTCGACCGTCTTGCTATTGGCACTCTTCAAACGTCCCAGATTGGCGTTGACACGAGGAGTTCCTCGTCCGCCATGTGCTTTCAGCTGGGTTGGCGTACTGAAACCTGGGACTTGCCTGACAATGCAGGGGATAGTTCCGGGGCCACGCTTTATCAAGCGTTGCGAGCAGTGTATAGGGAACGAGACCCTCGAGCAATCGACGTCATCGTTCGCAGCTCGCTTGACGATGAGATGATCCGCCTGCGGCAGCTTGGCACTGAGAACATCTCAGGTATCCGAGAGGTTGCTCGTAACATTATGTGTCTCGGTCAGATTACCCAGTGGAGAAGCCATTCTATGCAGCAGCAGCTTTCAAGCAAGCCAAAAGATATCCGTAATTTGCCCAAGCTCGATGAAATTAATCCTGACTTTGAGTGAGTTTTGATAACAATTGTGGTCTAGTTTGCGTTGACATGTGCTACAGATTTACCAATTTAGAACAGATTCTTGCAACGAGAATCTCATTGGTGCGGTCGGTCAGGCAGAAAGAGGAACGAAAGCAAATCGGCAGTCTTGCTACGCCGTTCGTCCGTGGGATCCTAGACATCGAGAAGCGATGCCTCGTTCGTCTATCCATTGCCGCTCGGAAATCCAATCAATTGCAAGTGGCGTTGAACTCTATCGTGAAAGCACAGCGACTCGAGAAAAATGCCAGCTTCGAAGTTGCTCGTGAATTCGCCAATGTTCTGTGGCTCCAGAAGGAGCAAAAGTTGGCAGTGCAGTACCTCAAGGACTTGGTAGATGGTCAGAACTTGGGTGCTGATGACACAGTGGAAAAGGCGCTGTCGCTTGCTCGACTGGTATGCCTTTTTCTTTTGTAATAGTTCAGATTATTCATGTCTTTGACAGGGAGACTGGATCGCTGAGGCATGCCTAGAGAAACCAACCGACATCAAGCGCAAATTCTTTGATCCTGCTGTCGAGCTCGCTATCGTAGCCGAGAAGCAGATGGACGTTCACGACCACGCATGTGCCACTGTTTTCCGCAAATGTGCACTTTTTGCAGACCAACAATATCATTCCATCCTGAAGTCGTCAGACGCTATGCGTTGGCACATCTATACAGAGCGCAAGAAACAGGAGGTTAGACAGAGAGAGAGCCAACTGCAGAAAACTCGACAAGGGACAGATGAGTACCTATTATTAGTTGAAGAACAGAAGAAGGCAAGAACCGTCCTAGCTGAAGATTCGAAAGCCTATGCGTGCCATATGGGGGCGCGAGACACGTTCCTTGAGCTGGCTATTGACATGTACTCTCGCTGTCTGGCTTCCTCCGATCGTTTTGATGACGATGGTCCCATCCGTTTCTCATCCCTTTGGTTCGCGAATTTCGACGACCTTGGTATACAGGACAAGCTCAAAGCCGCTCTCGATCGCGTGCCCTCCCGCAAGTTTGTCTTCCTCTCTCATCAGCTGTCTGCTCGCATGTCAAAATCCTCAGCAGACATCCCGAAGAACCAGCAAAATCTTCAAGACTCGTCTTGCGCATGTGTCAAGAGCATCCTTTTCACAGCCTGTACCCAGTGTTCTGCTTACGCCCGGAGCAACCCCAGGGTGTGCGAAGGACCTCCTCACGATTTGAGCTTCCATCATCGCAATCGGATCGCGGTGGAGCTGCGAGCGCCATCTTCGATAGGTTGCTCAGCGATCCTACACACACAACGAGGGTCCGATCGATCGAGCAGGTCTGTAACGCTTCTCTGGAATGGGCCAAGTATCCCTTCAAACATCCTGCGATAAAGAAAACCAATAACGGGCTACTTATTCCCGAGGTCTTACCCATTCGGAAGCTGCGTGACGTCCAGGTCCCTGTCATCACCTGCCGTACCCCGATCGATCCAACCCTCAAGTACAGCGATTGTATCTGGATTAGTCGCTATCACCCAGAATTCATGACAGCCGGAGGTATCAACCACCCGAAAATCAGTATTTGCTATGGGAGTAATGGGGAACAATTCAAGCAGCTTGTGCGTCATCTTCATAAAATTCATACGTGTTTTAATGTTAGAGATCTCTGCAGTTTAAGGGCGAGGGCAACGACGATATGCGGCAAGATGCTGTCATGGAACAAGTTTTCCACCTGTGCAACATGGTGCTGCGCTACGATAAGGAGACTCGGAGACGGAATCTTAACGTCCGCGATTACAAAGTTCTACCTCTTGCCACCCAAGCCGGAGTCATCGAATTCGTAGGCAACACCGTCCCCCTCCAAAAATGGCTCCAGGAAGCGCACCTCAGGTAATTTACTCCCACTTCCTGTCTATGACAAACTTAAAAAATCACGTACTCCTAGGTACCGTCCTGACGACATGAAACACGGACAGATTGTAACAACGTTAAAACAAGCGCGCGAGAAATCCGGTGGAAAGACCGAAGTGATGGTCAAAATCTTCCAACAAATATGCCAACGAACCCAACCAGTGATGAGGCACTACTTTACCGAAAAGCATAAAACCCCCATCACCTGGTTCGCTATGCGTCTCAACTACAGTCGCAGCGTCGCTACCACTTCCATTGTGGGGCACATTCTAGGTCTCGGAGACCGCCATGTGCAGAATATATTGATTGATAATGGGTCGGGAGAGGTGGTGCATATTGATTTAGGGATCGCTTTTGATCAGGTGGGTTTGCATTGTGTCTGACCAAGCGTCTACTCACTCTGCACAGGGCAAACTGTTGCGTATCCCAGAGAGAGTACCATTCCGAATGACGCGGGACATGGTCGATGGAATGGGGAAGTGTGGGACGCAAGGCGTGTTCCAGCGCTGCGCAGAGGAAACCCTGCGTGTGTTACGTGACAGGTCAGACGTCATACTTACAGTTCTTGAGGTGTTCAAACACGACCCGCTGCATTCTTGGTACGTCTGCTTCTCTCTCCCCACAATCAACGTCGACTAACCTCCGCAACAGGACAGCGAGCGAGCTGAAGATTAAAAAAGTGCAAGACAACACAACGGAGCCGACCCGAGTTGCTCGAGATGTGTCTCGCTTCGGAGTCATCGCCCTGGACCTACAAAGCGGATCAGCAGACGAAGCCGCCGATCGTGCGCTTGCAGGCGTCGCGCGCAAGCTAGACAAGGCGTTGAGCGTAGAGTATACGGTCAACGAACTCATAGCGGAGGCTACGGATATTGTGAACTTGGCAACTATTTACCAAGGTGAGTTTTGGTCGTGTTCTGATTTCTGGTCTGATTGATCGCTGATTGGCTTGGTAGGTTGGAGTCCCCACTATTGAACCTCGCGGAATAGAACGGTTCTCCCTTACTTATGCTTATATCGCTTTCTCGGACTACACAAGTTTCCAGCATTCAATTCATCTGTCTCATCCAGCAAGCGTATCCTGTAACCCTAGTCATTCTCAATATTCTCTTTTCTATACATCAATCAATCGTGTATATATACGACAGACAATGATATGAGATTACATCAATCAAACGACACGCACAAAAAGAAAAAACTCCAACACGAACGAGCGCAAGACAAGCACAACAGGTCCAGTCGTCATAATTGGGGGTGATCACGGGGTAAAAACAAAACGAATGAGGGAGAGAACACAAACAGAAGAAGCAAGCAAAAAAAGTAAAGAAAAGATAAAATTCTTCGACGCGTTATTGTAAAGGACGCGCATTTTTCGTCTACAAGTATAGATGAATGAGATGATATCGATTTGATACGACATGATTTGTTGTATGATGTTTAGAACACGGGAGTGGATGCATGCATTACAAAACTCGGTATACGGATTTGGTATCAGCGAGCGCGTTACAGTGGGCGGGTAGATGCAAGAGGTAAATGGTTCGGCATGGAGCAACAAGAAGCTTAAAGTTCAGGTGTGGAGCATGGGATACCGTTATGGGCTAGGACAGGAATGCAATGGGAGACGAGTAGATCACTTATTCTTAGCGATCTCCCGTGCAGCTTTGATAAGCGGTGAAAGCGTGCGAAGCGGTTCGCACTGTTTAAAAAACGGATGCTTCAAGTAAAAACACATGAGGTCCGATTAATGCATAACCGAAACCGAAGTGACACACCTGTAACAACTCGCTTGCCGTAGGCCGTTTCTCAGCGTCCACTTCTAACGTCTTTGCAAGATAATCACTAAACACTGAAGAGAGCGCTTCGGGGTTTGCAATCGTAGGCGTCCCGTTCGTAGCAATCAAGTAGAGGGCTTTGAGTGGGTTTTGGTTGAGATATGGAGGTTCGCCTTCGATCATTTCTACATAAGAATCTTCAGTAATGCACGACATGACACAAAAGAGGATAAACGCATACCAATGGCCATGATTCCCAAACTCCAAATATCAACCTTTGGCCCATACTCTTTCCTCGTCACTACCTCCGGAGCCATCCAATAAGGCGTGCCTACCATCGTCGTGCGCTTCGAGCTCGCAGGGTCTGAAATCTGTGCGCAGAACCCAAAGTCCGCTACGAGGCACATCAATATAGTACAACGATACGTAAGAGAGCCACTCACTAAGTTTAATATCTCCCCCAAGGCTCAACAACACGTTGTCGCTCTTGATATCTCTATGAATAACGCCATGACGATGGAGATGCTCCAACCCCTGGCACGTCTCCCTACTCACAGCTGCAATCTGGCCCTCTGTCATCAAGTTCGCAGTAACGACATCTGTCAAGCTTCCGCCCTCCATATACTCCATCACAACCCAAAGATCGTTCTTGTGCAAAAACGAGTCGATGTAGTTTACGATGTTTGGGTGTCGAGAAGCACGCATGACGAGAATCTCGTTGATGATGAGGTCTTTCTTGGGTTGTTTATCCAAGTCCATTTGCTTGATCGCGACTGATAAATTGGTTCCCACTTGGTATGCCGTATATACGCCTCCAGAAGCACTACAAATGGCTCAGTAGAGGAAGGAAAGAGACAGTATTACCCACCCTTGCCCGATCTTAACGAGGTTTCGGTATAACTTAGTCGGATCCGCATCGGTGCATATCTGCTGCAGCCGCTTGATGATATCGTCTTCCTTGTCACCACCACCCTTCTTCTCCCTGCGACGCGGAGTAGCGATGCCGGTTTGCTTTGCAAGGGTTTGGGGCTGTTGGGTTGGTGGTGCAGGCTTGGGTTGGTCGCGATCTCTTTCACGCTCTCTTTCACGGTCACGGTCACGTTCGCGATCCCGTTCGCGGTCTCTTTGGCCCTTGATGGTGAGATCGGTCTGGCTACCGCCGATACTGGGGGATCGAACCCGGGTCATAGTTGTGTTGGCACGCCCCAGCTCCTGGGATTTAGATGATTTAGGTGGTGCTCGTTGGGATGTGCTGCGGTCGAGTGCTGCTGCTGGTAGGGGGGGTGCTGCGCGAATGGGGGTAGTGGCAGGCGATGGGGCATATGGAATGGAAGGGGAAGGAACGGGCTTTTTGGGTGGCTGAGGGGCGTTGCGCTAGAAGGAGACAAAGTTAGATGAGCGGAGATAAAGAAGGTATGGCGTACTGGGTTAGCGAAACCTTCATTAGTGCTTGTAGATTGCTCTACGCCTACAGCACCCATCTTGTCCCATACATCACCTCTTCCTTCTTGATAGAACTTCACGATTTCCATAACTGCCTGGGGGTTCTTTTCTTGTTCGCTCCTGCTGATACCGGATTCTTGGAGTAGCTGCTGCCATTCCTTTGGGAGACCTGTGAACTCGCCGGTGGAAGAGTTGAAACCGACGTGTGTGAGGTGAACAGGGTCATAAGGAGTGCTAATTTCTGGACGCTTTGAAGGAGCGAGAAAGTCAAACATGCCACCTAGCATGCCACCCTTTTTAAGCTTTACGGTAGTGGCACTACGACTGCGAGTGCCTGAATTTGTACTTGTGATTGCGGGTAGATCGGGTAGGATATCGACTGGCTCTGAAGTGTATGGAGTATCTGTGATTGGTACTGAGAGACGACGTGTTGCGATGGGACTACTGCTTGTGAAGATATCGTTTAAAGTTGCGGTGTTTGCCCTACTTGGACGAGTAGGAGGAGTAGGAGACATTTGTTGTTTTATTGGAGCTGCAGCGAAAGGATCTGGGGCTGAAAGGCTGTGTTTCCTTCCTCTTGACTGTGCTTTGTGAAGACTATTCCGTACTTTCGGTGAAGATGGGTCAACGGGTGTTTTACTGCGAGTAGATGGTGGTTGTGGTGCAGAGCGAGAAGGTGTTAATGAAGGCAAAGAACTTGAATAAGGATCTTTGTAACTGTAAGTCGCTGCTTGAGCAACGGTAGCAGCAGCTAGAGCTGGGTCCGCTAGCAGATCCGAATATTCCTGAACGCTCTCTCTTGAAGGACGATGATATTCTATCGTGATTTTACTTTGGCGGCGTGTTGAAGATGGTGTGTGTCGATGGACACTCATCGCTGCTGGTAACCGTTGCTGCTTTGATGGTTGGCAACCTAGCGAGTGTGAATAATTTCGTCGTCACTGTGAACAACAATCAACACGACCAAAATTTAAATCGCCACTGTCGATCAAGTCGATGTCCTCGAGCAGTTTGTTGGATCTGACAAGTCCTTGCTCGATGCAACCAACGCCCTACTCGACCTTTGATGACAAAGCTTTCTCACGAAGCCTTACACATGAGACCGCACCTAAATAGGAAAAAATGACATCAAGACACATTAACTTTGACTCACCTCCGTCGAATTCATGTACACGTCGACAGGGGCATTTCTACAACTCATTTCATTATACGTCCATGACCTGCCATGACTTGTCGTACCACACATGTAGAGCACGTCGTAAAAACTAACAGCAACCCCGTCCCTCATTTCGCCCAGGTCGACATAGGAATAAATATAGACCAAACTGAAGTCGTGGAAGAGACAGTTGAAAAAAAAGAACTTCCAGAGCTGCGTGGACGCGATAGGGGTCGTCCCCCCATATTGAAGAAGAAGAAAAGCTCCTACGACTTGCGCGACATCTTTCAAACTCAAGAGGCGGCTTCCTCATCTGCCTCTTCGTCGCCAGTTACTAGCAACGTTTCATCACCTGTCGTCCTGTCACCAGACCCCAACAAAATCGTTTCGTCCGATGAAATTATCTGCGCACCCGCTCAGCAGCAGACGACGATACCATGCAACTGTAAGTCTTCTTCTGATCAAAGTATCACATCGCTAATGAAGAAAGACGACTCACGACCTCATGACAAAAACGTGCTCGAGGACCGAGCACAAGATGCATCTACTTAGATGTCTAACCTGAAAAAAAGATCACCAGATGCTACCACAATCAAAATTCCTCACCAGACACGGATCCAGATCCCGGACTTAAGATTGATGAAATTACAATTTAAACTGGAAAATTGCAGTGATTAGCGCGGGTTACTTTGTCGAGGCAGCTATACATCGGATATTTTCGACTTCGTAACTCGTACGCGGTTGGTTGCACCGAGGGTTGACCCAGAATAGTTGTAAACAGTATCATTTTAAACTTGATTGAGTACAAAAACAAACCACTGTCCTCCGTATTGGATCCCTTCCCACAGGCAGACTATCATATAAGTACCGGAACCTCACACTTGGCCCTTTTAGGACCGCTCACACCATATCTACTGACATGATAATCTTACTGTGCGGTATCTGCTCAACCTCTTCATCCAAGTCTAGTGCATTTTGATACCACTGCTCCTGTACCTCACAGATCTCTCCTATACCTTCGCATACTTACCTTGTTTCTACAGGCACTTGGTATTTGGATGCTTTGCGATGAGCCTAATCTCTACTCGCCTACTAGTAACATGAGTTCTTTTGCCCCGCCTACATCCCGCCTCCCTTCTACAAACCCGCCTCCAGCATTAACAAGTGCTAGTCGTGGAAAGCGCAAGGCCAGTCATGGTGCACTTGCCACTCCATCGGGCAAGTATCCTCGCCCTCCATCTGCAATCATCAAAGCGCAGCAATGACATTGATTGTCAGCGCAGTGCAAGAAATGAGCAAGCATTTAGGGGTGCCCCAAGCCCCACCTGTGGCTCTTGTACCCCCTGCTGCTGCACCTCCCTTTGACTTTGGACGCGCTATTGAAGTGCTCAGTTCAGTACCGACATATCAAACGAAGATAAGTTGGATATGGTGTCATTGTTTTTGAAGAACAAAGACGAGGCAATTGCATATCTCTACATGAAAAATCAGCTGAAAGCCGCTTGGGTGCGGAAGAGACTGGACAAACTTCATGTCAATATGAGCACTGATTGATTTCCTTCCAAAATATCATCCATTCAACTCGTTCATTTAACCCCATGTACTTATCAAAATACTACACACGCAGTAGGAATACAGATGAATTGTTGAGACACTACCAGACAGATTATGACTGCACCATAACTGCTTGAACTGGGTTGCCTCGTGTAGTGCCTTCCTAAACTCAGAACCAGACAGAGATAAGGGGTTACGAAACAACGTTGAACCCATACCAAAACGAAAGCGATCAAGTGTGAGGTATTGAGAAAATGGTAAACATGTATAGGGGGAAGAGGGCAACGAAGGACGACAGTCACCTGAAAGGGTCATACTCAGCAATTTTGTAGCAATCCAACATGTCGAAAAATTTCAGCACGTCGCAAGTCATAGGCCTGTCGGAATCGTCGAGGTAGATTGTTTGTGTCGATCCGATCAAACGCGATAGAGGTGGAGATAGAGATGGCTGAACATAGGCATGGTGGAGGCATGGTTGGCATTAAGGGATGGAGGATTACAGTCGACATCGTCGCCCTTGGGAGCAGATGCCATGCCACATGTGCTTGCCTTTGTTGCTTTGTGCAGCTTTGTCAGCGGCAAGAGCAAGTATGATCATCGACAAGCGGATAGAATGTACAGCGCCAGGAGAAGCTTTCTTTACTCCTGAGCGGCATTGTCAATAACCCATTTGAAGCAAGAGACCGTAAGGAAGCCAGTGACCCAACATGGGCAGGTCAAAGCGGAACCGGGAACTGACATCATGATGATTAAAAAAGATGGAAACAATAAGGGCATGCTGGTGTGGCAGGTGTGCGTATACACCAGTGTAAGTCATGTCATGCCGGCTTGTGTGCGGGGGATAAACAAAGCGCGTTAGTCACGTGTTCAGAAAATTAACTAGCGAGCAATATTGGAGCAACTTGCTACTACCAGAGAACTTAATGCAGGCTCTCCCCCAAACGATCTAACATTGATGTTATTCAGTGAATTTCACAGCATACTTATACTACGAAAATCTCTTGCTTTCAATTGTGATTGTAGGCGGCCATTCGTCACCGGGTACCAACAGTAACTATTGACGTACACTGCGTTGGATCCGAACATAGTGGCTCCATGGCTATACCTCATAGACTCTCATGGTCTGATAATTTTAATTTTGCACACGGACCATCTAAATTCCCCGCTGTCAATAAAACGTCATCACTGACTTTCCCATTTCATTCCAGACTTTCATTTTCAGTACCAGAATGTCTTCTCCACTCTTCCTGGGCTTTGACTTGTCCACTCAGCAGCTAAAAGCAATCGTAATCGCGGAGGATGTTTCTATCGTGCATGAGAGCGCCGTGCATTTCGATCGAGACCTTCCCGCCTATGGTACAACAAATGGTGCGGTCAAAGGCCAAGATGAAGGTGAGGTGACGAGCCCAGTGCTCATGTGGCTCGAAGCCATTGACCTCGTCATGCAGCGCGTTAAAAACGCTGGCGTTGACCTCAGTGCTATTGTCGGCATATCTGGTGCTGGACAAGTGCGTGTGAATAGTTTTGATGTGAAGTGAGCCTGATTCATACGTGAATCAAGCAACATGGTTCGGTATACTGGTCTAAGGAGGCGGAGAAAGCTCTTGCTGCGATGGATCCCAAGCGCTCGCTCGCTGATCCGGGCCACCTCGCACCCCGTGCATTTGCGTTGCCCAATGCACCCATCTGGCAGGACTCTTCAACGACCAAGGACTGCCGTGACCTTGAGGCCGCTGTTGGTGGTCCACAGGTGCTTGCAGATCTTACGGGAAGCAGGGCCTATGAGCGGTTTACAGGACCCCAAATTGCCCGGGTGCGTTGTGCATCGTGTACTACTAGTGTCCAATGATTGAGTGCTCTACGAAGATCCGTCGCCTCAAACCCGCTGCCTACCGCGACTCTGCGCGCATCTCTCTTGTCTCGTCATTCATCTCTTCGATATTCCTCGGGCATATTGCCCCGATTGAAGTCTCTGACGCGAGCGGCATGAACCTGATGAACATACTCACATGTAAGTGGGACGATGCACTCCTTGAGGCATGCGGCGGTCCCGAACTACGCACTAAAATCGGTCCTGAGCCTGTTGTCGGCGGCACTATTCTTGGGCGCATCTCCCAGTGGTGGGTCGGGCGCTGGGGATTCAACCCAGGTATGTACTTCATTCTTCATTGATTGGCCATTTTTCTTATCTGTATTGCCTATAGATTGCATAATTGCACCGTTCACGGGTGATAATCCTGCGACCGTCATTGCCCTTTCAGCACCAGGTGATGCACTTCTGTCACTGGGCACAAGTACAACACTTCTGTTGAGCATCCCCCCTGCCGACTCGCACCCCGCCCGTTTCACTACTTCTCACCTCCTCTCGCACCCTACAACTCTTGAAGCACAAATTGCTATGCTTTGCTACAAGAACGGTGCTCTTGCGCGAGAGCAGATCCGTGATCGGTGTGCTGGCGCAGACTGGGAGCGGTACAACGAGCTCGTAGAGCAGTCGCCACATGGTAGTTCTGGATTCATGGGATTCTACTTCCCTCTCCCCGAAATCATCCCTCCAGGGGTTCAGGGCGAATTCATATTCCAGTGCAAAGATAATGAGGAACCACAGCTAGTGCATGGACTGCAGCCGGGTGCCTCAGAGCACGCGCGTGCCATCCTCGAGAGTCAATTCCTCAGCATCAAATCACGCATTGCTGCTATTCTTCCGGTGCACTCGCCACCGCTGCAACGGCTAATTGTCACCGGTGGCTCGTCAGCGAACCAGACGATCCGGCAGCTCGCAGCTGACGTGTTTGGGATGCGTGTTTACGTTGCAGAAAGCAAGGAGGCTGCGGGAACGGGAGGCGCAGTGCTCGCGAAGTTTGCGTGGTGGCGAGCGCAAATTGGGGGCGCGAGCGGGAGCTTCGAGGAGATGTCAACGGAAACAGGTGAAGTAGAGAGGATGAGGCTGGTTGCAACCCCGAAAGGTGAGGTGACCAAGGTATACGATGGCCTCGTAGATAACTATAGGCGGTGCGAGGAGCGGGTGGTACACCTATGTGGGCAAGCGTGACACACTTGTATCTGAAGCGAGCATATTTGACAATTTCCATCTACATGCACATGTACAAACCATAGAGTATACTACACCTTCATATTGTTATGTAAATAATCTTTATCAGCATGGATGACTGTCTTCATCTATTAAGGACTGACAAGGGGAGCCGATGAACTTGTTTCTTGCTTGCGAGGTGCGTACATGTTTTACGTTTGCCAAATTGAGATCACCATAATCGGCATCCTCTGAAATTCGCATTCGATCATGTGGAGACTTTTTCAGTGCACCCTCCATCGAGCACCACTACTGGTATGTCCATTGTCTATTTTCTGACTGATTTATTCACGATCCTTATATTAATAACCAAAGACATTGCGTAGAAGGAACATATGCGTAATGTATGACTCGGAGCAGTCACCCTCTTGCCCTGCCAAACGCCCAATCACCGAAATGCAAGCAGAGAGCTCAGAGCCCTTCAAACGCGTAAGGATTGAACACGAAGAACCAGAGAAGACATTACATTCAACTGAACTCGAAGGTCCTTCCGACACTCCCACCACCGATACGAAACGGGGAAAGCGGGATGCAGCTGGCTGGGCGAAGTCCAGAAGGGGAAAGGCCAAAGATACGAAGAACAAGGGGCGTAGACGTGGGACGCGTGATCAGGATAAGGATGGTGAAAAAGAGGGTGAAGAGCAGGGTTCCAGAGCCCCGCGCCTGCCTAAGAAACAGAGTGCATTGCTTATTGGGTTCTGCGGGACGGGGTGCAATGGAATGCAAATGTACGCAAAATTCTGGACTTTCTCTTCCGCCCTTAGAGGCTTAGTTTCTTGGCGGTCTCTGTTCTTGTCTCCTATGTTTGCCCTACCAGGGAATACATTTCATATTTTTCTCCTGTCCTTCTGCTATTTCTGCACTCCTGACATGCGTGTGGAATTAAAACAGACAACCTGACGTGCGGACGATCGAAGGTGTCCTGTTCGACGCACTTGTGCGTGCTGGCGCAGTCTCATCAGACAATGCGGATGACCCCGTGAAGGTATGGCACTTGCATGGCGATGTCACGAGGCATTGCTAAGAGGTTTTATATTTCTAGGTAAACCTTGGACGCGCGGCCCGCACTGATGCGGGAGTTCACGCAGCTGGCAATTTGGTGTCTATGAAATTGATTACCGCGATTCCTGGGGTAGAAGACTGGGTGGCACGTGTAAACGAAGAACTCCCACCTGAAATTCGTGTTTGGGGCTCCGTATGCATTCTCTCTTCTTCAATTTAAGAATTCACTTTGAAGTGGCTCAGGTTCGCGTGCAAAACTCATTCAATGCTCGCATGTACGTTCACGAGTGTCATCTCAGTGGGTCATCTTACAAACCCTTCTCAGGTCTTGCGACAGCCGCAAGTATACCTACTTCTTTCCCTCGTATCTCCTTATACCTCCAAAGCCGGGGTCAGGATTTCAGCGTGCATATGAAAAACATGCACAATCTATGCAAGGCGTCGTCCCTCTAGATGCTTCCGCTCACCCCTTCTGGAGTGTACCTGAGTCTGATTCTTCCAGTTCTATGGATGATCTCGTACGCAAGCGCTTATGGAGGATAAGTGCAGACCAGGTAGAAATCATCCGTGAAACTGCCAAAAAGTTCGAAGGGACGCATAACTTCCATAACTTTACTGTGGGACGTGAGTTCGGAGATCGCAGTAATCAGCGGCATATGTGGAAAATCGAGGTGGGCTGGTGATGTTGTGGTCAGTTAACATCTGATAGCATCTCGACAGATATCTGATCCTGCGGTCTATGGAGACACCGAGTGGATAAGCGTCCTCTTCCATGGGCAGAGCTTTATGTTGCATCAAGTGAGTTGGTTTCTTACTCATAACGTTGCTCTTATTCATTCTATTTAGATCGTAAGGGTTTGTACTTTGATAAAAGTGATACGATAACAAATTGGTCGCAGCGCAAAATGATGTCCGCTCTTATCTTATGTTGTAGGACAAGTACACCAGGACAAGTTGTTGACGAGGTTAGTTTCTGTGTTACGTGATAGGGCCACAAGACAACTCGACCTTCCCGCAGCTATACGGGCCCCGCATGGTCATGGTCCCAAAGATGCCTGCTCTTGGTCTCCTACTGGAGTACCCAATATTTGACTCATATAACAAAAAAGTTGCTTCAATCAACGAGAAGCTCGAGCCTTCTGATCAAGATTACCGACCCGAGATTGATTTCGAAAAACACCGAGAGTCTATCGATGCATTTAAACAGACCTTTATTTATGATAATATGCGGTGCATTGAGGACCGCGACGGGATGTGGGTACCTTGACTGTTCGCTACCTCTTAAACTGATGAACAAAACAGTTTTGATGCGTGGGTGCGCTCAATCGACACGTATGGTGGTGATGATCTGTTGTATTTGAACCCGAAAGGTATTATTCCCGCAGCTGCCGTTATAAAGAAGGGATATAAGAGAGACAATCCCTTCAAGGAGAAGAGAAAGTTTGACCTGACGAGTTTTCCTGATAAACAGGGAACCCCGACTATAGAAGATGATGAGGAGATAGAGAGCAAGCTGAACAAATCCCGCCTGGAGGACATGGAAGGCTAACTAGTAGCTGTATTTCCTATCTTACATTACTTGCAAGGTATACAACCGGTGCAACATGGTACCTCAAGGGCACAAAGCAAGGGTCTCTACTACGGGGAACGTTATGCGAGATGCCACAGCTGGCTTAACATTACGTATTCGTCAGCTCGGACCTTCTCCGTTTATTGCATGATTCAGCCTGATCGTAAATATGAAAGTGAGAGCAGTGTATAGACATCTGTTATTGTAATGGACAGTAAAAAAACGTCCAAAAGCGAACGGAACACTTGTAATATTGATGGGATCCAACGTATGAGAAACTGAAGTTTCAGGACATTCATACATTCCATAGACATGCTCGGAGAAATAGTAACCTTCACTCCACCATAACTCATCCCTATCTTGTATTTCATCTGGCAATTGCGACGCTAGCCACCTCGATACACCAGTCAACATAATCAAGACTGCATAGACTGCATTCCTGTTAAGGACATGATATTCCTTCGAGAATGCAAAGAGCGAAGTTGTAAGTGCAGGTCCAACAATACGAGCCATGGACCCGGAGGTTTGAGCAAGACCATTGACAGCGCCAAGGACATTATTTGAAGGGGCAGAGGCCGTGATAAACATATATTATAACAATAGATGGTCGGGTCTTTTATATTCAGCAAGCTCATCTGTAGAGCAATCTGCTTGCGTTCTTTGGATATGTATCGTCCCATAGTAGATTGAGATTGACCGAGGATCTATTAGAGAATGCATAAGAGCCATCGGAAGTTGTAAGTGCCAGGTAACATACCAAGCACATGACGCACCGTAAGAAATTGTGTTTAGAGAAGCAAGACGAAGAATGAGAACAAGAGCCATGGACCCGGAGGTTTGAGCAAGACCATTGACAGCGCCAAGGACATTCTTTGCAGGGGCAGAGGCCGTGATAAACATAAATATAGTCCCTATAATTAAGTGGACTTTAGTTTCAATGACAGAGCGTGTTTCGTCGCAACACGCACCGAATGCCATATGCCATACGATCATCAACGTTAGTTGACCAATTAACACAAATGTGATGATGCGATCAGCCATTCCCATTGTGTGTACAAGCCACGAGATGATCGGAAACATGAGTACAACTAGCATGAAGCACGGCACGGACACACAGATTAGACGCTTTGGACCAACCCAATCGACAATTTTGGCAAAGAAAAGTGCCTGGAAGGTACCATCCGCCACTGCAAATATTGCCATCCAGGAGCCAATACGAGATGGAGTAAAACCAAGGCCGCCAAGATAGGTAGGGGTAGAAAAGAACAGCGGTAAAAGAGAGCCATGAAAGCAACATTAAGCAAGGCAAGCATGGCGTAGTTCGCAATTGGAATGATAATGGTAGGTGTGAGCAGAGATCGCATGGACACGTTAGATGTTCGTGAAAGACTTTCTCCATTTTCACTGTCGGCACCGATACCTAAAGTAGTTGTTGCCAAGTTTGGTCGACAATTGGTTGATAATGTCTGCAGATCGTGAGTAACGTTATGTGATGACTCAGGTAGTAAAACTTACCTCTTCTAAGAAAAATAACAGGACGAAAAAGCCCAGGACAAGCCCACAAGCAGACACTGCACAAGGTAGAAAATATGGGTATTTGCTCCAAAATGGATGGGCGAATAATCTGGGCCAGTTGTCTTGTGGACGCGAAAGCGTTCCGCCTATTAAAGGGCTGGTATGCAAATTTTATTGTGGCATTCAGATAGTCAACAATTGCACTTACCCAACAAAGGCTCCGATGCACCACATGATTGGAATCAAGGCAAATCCCTGAGCCATATTTGTAGAGTCTGTCAATTCGCCCACCATGGTCTTCATGACGGAAACATTGCCGTTTAGTACACCGCACATGCAGCGGCTAGAAAATAACGTAAGGATTATATTTCATCTATCTAGCTGAAGTCATACCTAATGACGAGGCCCCAGAACGTCGTCGAGAGACCAAAACATAGCATCGAGATGCAAGTTCCTGATAGCCCCATCAGTAGCACTGGCTTGCGTCCAATACGGTCAGACAACCGACTCCATCTCAGCACTGTCAGTGTTTGTGCGACGAAAAACAGAGATTCCTGTCAACCATATGAGGAAATCAAGACTTATAATCTCGGTGCTTACAATAATTCCAGCATAATATCCTACAGCCGCATCGTCACCTCCAGTGATACCAAGTTCTCTGATAAGCTGAAAATAAAAGTATGAAGGATGGATGCAAAACCTGTTGTGAAATGATCATACCTGATTGATGTATGGAAATATGGACATTGAAGCGATGGGTTCGACAAGCTGCAATATCATAAGTATGCCTATCTGGAGTTGTGGAAGAGGTGTTTTAGGCTTTTTCGAGACCTCTGCCGAGACCAGAGGGTGATTTCGTTTGTTAAGCGAGGAGAATTTGAGGTGTCCATTCTGCTCAACCTTGGGAGTGCAACGATGAAGTGAACTGTATTTATGGCCTGTCGCGGGACCTTTGTGCTTCAAACTTCATCTACTGGGACTCCGGCCAGAAGGCCTCGGGCCCAAGATGGAAGTGTCTAAGCAGAGTCTGTGTTTGTTAAGAGCGTTGATACCAGTGAGTTCTCGTAAAACAGCGTTAAAAACGTCGCACTTCCATTTCATGATGCGATATCGTCACTTTCGAGTTCAGGGTGCCAGAAACCGCGGAGAAAGTTGTCAAGAATAGAGTTGTAGGAAACAAGTAATAACCACTGATCCACATTGGTTAGACTTGCCGCAGGATCATACTAGTAGCTGGCGTGCGCACTGCGCACATCACGTAAACACATATAGGTGCGAGTGAGGATGTGGGAAGGGTACGACAATCTCGGCGTCGAAGAGAAAATCTAGTAGCGTAAGCGAACAACGCAGCTGGACGCTACATCACCTGGTACCCGCACTAAGCCACAATTATCAGTTCTAAACTTCTAGTGACCTTGTAAACTATAGGTAGCTGCCACTGGCAGTACCTCGTCTCCACTTCCGTTATGATTACTAATTATATAGTTACCTACCTTGGCTAGGCCCATACGCTCGCTCGCGGTTCTTGAGTCCTGGTATGAATGTCCTTTCTGATATTATCTCACACTACTCAAGTTGTTTCATAGTTCAAGCATCAAAGCCAAGAGCACGCCGAGGTAGCGAAGATATGCTGAGTCCTAGTGATGTCCGGCCCGGCTTCAAGCCTCGGGCCAGCCGAAGGCGGTCACGGCCTGCCGGGCCTAAGCCTAAGCCGGCGGCTTGTACCCTCTTACCTATATCGGCTCTCAATGTTTCAAAAAGCATGTTACCATTCGACTGACATTATTTAGTAAAGATTGGACTTTGCACACTGTGCCGGAGAAAGGTGTGAAGCTATTTTTATGTATTATTATAACGAGTACTAGAATGTAAGTAGGACAATGAAGACATTCTAAACTCGTGAATGCCGCCATCCTTGCTCCTACTCCTTCCTGGTACCTGCAGCCTAGCTATGCCGTTGCGCCGTCGTTCGATTTCTTTGAAGCCAAAACTGGGCGGCACGTCCACGCAACACCTAGCCGCCACTGCGCCAGATCATCATCGCCTCGCAGTCAACATCTACGCCTCCCTGTACCACCTTAGGCTCACCAATGGACAGAGACATGGTTATCGAGTTGTCGACATTGTTCTAGTTGTGTTGTTATGAGGCAAGCATCCGCATGATGAAAACGCTGGAGCAGCGTATAATGATTCCCATAGAACTAACACCTGAATGACGTACAAAGGGCAATAGTAACATACTTTACTCAATCCCCATGATACTCACAGATAGAGGCTCGACATCATGTACTTTAAGGGTGTCAAAATACCGGAACAGTCGATGACGACAAGTCAAGAAAACAGCGGACCCGCAATGAACGTCGGATCCGTAATATGGGCAACGACCAATATCATTCAGGACTGGTACTCCTCATCAACTGTATCTCGTCGAGTAATGCTTGCAATCTGTCATCCTCGATCTTTACCAAACTGCACAAGAATGTTGTTCACTATCTCGATATAAAAAATAGAAAGACTGGTGCATTACCTTGGAATAACGCTCTTTGCTTCCTCAGCATCGACGGGACACAAATTGGCGATTTGAGCGGTTTCGAATTGCGTCAATGCGGGTTCGCGTCGGAGGGTTCTAAGGTGAAGACAGTTATGGCAAGTAGAGGCTATTGATAATAATTGAAACTGACTCCCGCACTGCGCTGGCGGAATCGGTGGTGTTGAATTTCGCAAATGTCTTTACGTATTCGAGGGTCTTGTTATAAACACTGGCTAGAGGTAAGGAATCGGACGGTGAGAAGAATCAGAAATCATACGCAGTGTCTGGCGCATCCTTGTCCCTATTTTCCAGCAGATACTTGACCTCAGATATCAGTAAGCAACCAGCATTGTTGAACTCTGTCAAGTAAGTGAAACCAATGTTACAGAAAGCGCAAGAAATTATACCTGCTCCGAGCTTAAGCGCAGAAGCATCTTCCTCCTCTAGTAGAGGCCTGTGCCGTAGTCGGGTGGTCATGTTCACTGGCAGCCACCTGGCGTCCGGGTAGTTTGTTTGGCAAATACTTCCGAAAGTAACACCCGTAAGCAGATACAAATAGTACTCATGGGCAAAAAGGACTTGTATTATATATGTTTACACATTTTGTAATATATCTAGTGAAAACAACCTCCAATTCCCTGTGTGCGAATACATGCAACGATAGCAACGACATGCAGACTTAGCTAGTGCAAAACAATAGACAAACATGGGGTGGTATCACTGAATGCGCGTCAGATTGACTTTGAGCTGGATAAAAATTGAACTCACCTAAATCCTACGTTGCAAGAGCAACAGGGGAAACTTTCGGCACGTTGAACTAGCATCATCATCATCCACCGATACCATCGCCATTTTGTCAACCAAAATAGCATTGGCAACAGCCTCGCGCGTAGCTTCTCGATATTGTCCTTGTCCTGCGAACCCCCTGGTGGACTACGGCTCTGAGCCCCTCCGGGTTTCCAAACACCCTTTGGATTGAATAACTCTACATTTCCCTTCGGTGGCGGCCTCTCGAACCCCCCGTCTGTGTCCTCAAGTCGGGTATAACAGGGTGTGCCTATCGCATTAGATTGCGTGTTGGAATGATTGGCGGGTGCACATCCATGTGAAGTGTTATTGCCCGCATGAGAATGGATCGAGTTGATGATAGTTCGTCCAGACACCTGCAACAGCCGGTATACGCTTCTCAGGCGTAGGGGAGATAGACGACAAGGGAGGGAAATCTGTGGGCTGAAGCGTGACAGATGGATTTGATGGCCGCGTTGGGAGTTGTTCCTGGCAGGAGACATAGTTCGGGAATTCATTGAGTGGTCGTGATGTCGAGGATGAGTAGCGTGGAGTGTAGGTTGGGGTTTTAAGCCAACGGCCCAATCAGGTCTTGCGGGTAAAGGATGTTGAGATGAAGTTGACGTGAATGTTCTTCGTGAAGAGGATGAAGTCGTTGAAGACGACTATAATAGGGGGAGTGAGTCAACAGCACAACAAGGGCGGAGCCGTATCAAATGACTCACGGCTGTTGACGATGCTTCGTCACCTGCTGATATCCTGCCACAAGCACTTGTGTTTGAGTTACCAGAGGGTCTTCTACTAACCGATGAGCTCAAGCGTGGGCCCACCACCTCACCACTACCAGGACGGCTGCCCATGTTATTCACACCGAAGCCGCCCATACCCACTCCGGACCATAACTCCAGGCGCTACGTGCTGGAGGAGCTCCACGAGGCTTGGGACCCATAGGAGGTGAGTGAGTCAAGTCACCAGGATAAGACCGATTCGAGGGTATGGCGTCATTGCCCCCAGCATTATTCATGTATCCATTACCCGGATAGTGTCCATGGTTCTGTGTAGGAGGTGAGGTTTGAACGTGTGGAATGTGAGGGGGCTGAGGAAAGTATCCGGGCATAGACATAGGGTATGGTCCGTAAGGCGGCACAGGAGGCGTAAAAGTAGAATACTGCGATGCCGGTGGCGCGACCGACGGAGTAGAAGGTTGCTGCGCTGTATGTTGCATAGGCGGAAGAGGAAGAGACTGCTGTTGCTGAGCGGGTGACCATGCGTATGGTACGTAAACGCTTGGATGAGCAGCATGTTGTGGAGAAGGATACGCTTCCATTGTCCCATGCGCAGCTGAGTTGTCTGGCACATGCATTGGAGCTTGCGGGTGAGAATACGGATAAGGGGAGTAGTAAGGATAACCAGGAATATAGTTTGAGGGAGGTGGTGGCTGAGGGTATGCGTACACATAAGAATTGACATAACCAGGTTGTACAGGAGGTTGGGTTCCATCGTACGGGGGAGCCGCCGGGGAGGGTTCATACAGAGTGGGGTACTTGAAAGACGATGGTGATGGCGCCCTTGACCCCCGGGAGCTACTTGAACCGTTAAATACAGGGGCGCTCGATCGCAGGCTTCGTGTAGACCCGTTGGAGTGCTTGCCGTCCCTTTGATCGCGTGCGGCAGGTCCAGACCACTCGCTCTCCGTAGTAGGGGAGCTGACAGATTCAACGTCAATATCGCCGGTACTACTAGTCTCTCCAGCACTCGTTACAGAACCGGAAGTAAGGCTGATCGTAGAGGAGCTAGCGCTCAAATCCTTCTCCTTGCATTCTCTCTCTCCTCAAAATCCATAAAGATGCGTGAACGTGCTTCATTATAAGCGGCCTCGCGTTCTGCGATCGTCTTATGCTTCTTGCTACTGCCAGTAGCATTACTTCGACCACCCTGACTTCCAGATTCGGATGGCTCTACATCGGAAAGCTCAAGATCTTCTCCAGCAATTGAAACCAGCCTGTGAGTGTGGTTTGACCGGACCACGGTCAGTAGTAGATCGTCGCATGATCTTGATGGTCGGATGAGTCGAAGGCTGTGCAGGAACGAGGGCCGCTATGCGACGGTTGGGGCTATATTTGACCAGCGTGAGTTATGATACAATGATGCAGAAATATACGAACATTTTACTATCCGCTGAAGGAAGGACGCTAATTGTCTTCGATACAGGGTCAGTCTCTGGTGACAGTTTATAGTAAGCAGAGCATCTATGCACCAAAAGGCGCTGATATGATGTAGCAGGCATCAGATCAAGCCGAGGCCTAAAGCTAAACGACGTCAGTATATCAAAATTAATCCAACGTCGTAAAGGGCCGTAGAAACAGCTGCGCCGCATGAGCACACGCAGCACATTGCGATGCAACAATATCATACGCAACGAACAGACAAAGAGACGCACCTTCGGTCATTGATTAAATTCTCCATCTGCTCACCGAGCTTCAGGACGTATATCCTATCTTTACTTTTGAGGGCTTCGATAATCTGAGGATCGACGTCGGCGAGGAGGCCGTTAGCGCCCCTCCAATTCTGCAAAAGTGTCAGAATCAGAGCGCGACGGCAAGCTGGACATTTGCTGGTTCGGTAAGAGGGGGTGATGTTGAAGTCATGCTTCGTGCGAGACTCGACTCTAGCTGAGAACTGGAAGATGTGTGGGACAATGAAGGAGATGGTGATGAAGAGCAGGATATACAGGGCGCAGGAGACGGTGAAAATGAAGGCGTTGATAGCGGCTCTGTATCGCAAAGTACAGCAACAAATGAAATTATCATGGTCAGCATTCAGAAACACATCACATTCACAGATTACTTGAAAGGATCTGAGGAAGGCGACTCACGAAACGACATGGAGACTGTGAACAGTAAATGGTTTGTCGGCGTCGTACACTAAAATTAAGGACCTGTCTAAAGAAAAGGTCAGGACAAGAAGATTGGAGGCATCTGGTGGTCTAGGGGAGCGTAGGTGTTCAGGATGAAAGTCTAACAAGCCCCAAAATCCCAAGCACAATCCACCTCTTCCCACGACCCCAGGTTCCACAGCATGTTACATGTAAGGCGCTTCCACACAATCCAGTGCACATCGTTTGCCCAAATGAAAATTATATTCTCTATAAAACAAAAGAGCAAATGTACGTATATTTACAGGTCTATCTGGATTAGTGGAAGAAATTTCTGGGGATTAAAAATTTGATAGATGTTGTAACCCGAGCTGTTGAAACAATTTGAAACCCCGTTGCTTTAGACAGAGTACATGCATGCACAATGTTACGTACCAGAATACAAACACACAGCACCCATACCCTGCTAAAGCGAGGGCAGCTCTGTTGAGCGTTTTGCTCACGCTGGGATCATCTCGAGAGATCTGAAACGCATGGTGCTTAGTGGCGGTTCCGAAAACATCGGAATTAGATTCTTACCTTCCAGAAGAGGAGTCCGGGAAGGATAAACGAAATGGTAGTGGATCCAATGGTCCAACAAAGGAGAGCACTATGCAAGGCAAATTGAGAAATCAAGACGGTCACTTCCTTCAAATAACCACCCATTTGGAGGTCATCAACGAAGTACGCGATAAAGAACCCGAAACCGGTAATAGCAGCGGTCAACAGCCCGTGTTTGAAAGGGGACGTATTGGCAACGGAATTTTCATCGTCATCACCACTCCTAAAAACCTGAATAGGAGCTCCTACATGAAAAATCTTGTCCAAACAATTCCTGCAAGGTTGTACTTGCAGGGGATATGAGAACATGATAAGCAAGACGAAGGCCAGCTGCCCAATAGCAATGAATATCGATGTCGAGGATACATAGCAATGATATTAGCGCCAACCTTGATGAAGATTGTTAGTATGCACATGAAACAAAAGCGAAAAGTAATTATTCACATTGGAGCCAAAGGTCAAATAGCCAAAGAGAGCGATGAACTCATATACTATGATGGCGCTACCAATAGAAGTTCCAATAACGATATTCATGCGCTGCTGCGAGTTCGTCTTCAGTTCGTTAAAGATAGGGAACAGCTAGAAAGGACTATCAAGTCAATCATCATATGGTGCAGAGAGAATCCATACATTCTGGGCACACGTGAACGCAAAAACTTGCACAGGGAACGTCGAAATGAAATTTGGCGTGAAATGGACGAGGTAGATATCGCCAGCTGGAGCTGTGCCTTCTAAAGGATTGAAGTAGCATATAATGACAATAGCCAAGAGGTATACTGAGTTGCGTGCACGCAGATTTAATCATCCATCTCAATACATGATACTACGAGTTTGAGCTCACCGACAGAAAATAGGACGATGTAACTCGCGTGTCTAAGGCTGTCCAATTGACGAAAGGAGGCAAGAGGGACGAGAATAAACATAACGATCGTGATCCAATTCCGACCTGACAGGGCCCACGCAGGCGGATTAGTGTTCGGCGAAGTCAAATCATGGTATAACGATTCCACAACATTGGGCATGAGCGACTTGATGATAATGAGGTAACTGAATGCCATTAGCATTACCAGCAGAATAAGCTGTGGAACGCTCACCTGACAGATACTCCGAAACACTTGATGGCTATCGCAGCATCGAAGAATATGGCAGCTTGCGGGAATGTAAGCTGTGCAACCACAAAAAAAGAGCTGCTTCTATGTGGAGCGTGTCTAGCTGATAACGAGAGCAAGTACAGACCGAAGGCGCCTATACAACCGGAGAATATACATGTGAGGATTCCCGGTATGATACCAGAAGACGCCATAGCCTGATGACGTCAAATGAGCCCATGAAAACTCCCTACAAGTCTGCAGAACCCTACCAAAGGGAAGGTGAGCATGCCTGCATACAAACTAATCAATTCCAAGAGACTATACATTGAACAAAAGCACTGACCGCTCCCCATGATTGTATTTGCGAGGTTACTCACGGAACTGAGCATGCTCGCATGACCTTCCTTCTGTTGTACTGAAGGAGTAGCATTCCCTGCAAGAAGGGCACTACTCTCGTTATTACCTATGGCTGCGTCAGCCGCCACTGTGAGCACTGCTCCATATTTCTGCACCATCTCATACGAATCTTGAAGTCTAGATCTAAGGACACGGAAGGTAGGCTGGTGGGAGTCGAGTATCCACTACGAATAGGACACGGCTGGTGTTAGTCAGTGATAGGGAGCAGATAAACCGAGCCAGCGTGTGAGAGAATAATAACCGAAAGTAGTGATGGGCACTGCGCCATTTGCGCCGCGCCAGTTTTGCCGTTCTGGCAATTGCCGGCGATATCTCAGGGGTCCGTGAAGTACCAGAAGGGGTGACTTGGACACAGAGTTCCTCGCCATCAACACACTTATTAGATCACAGTAACAATATCACAATATTTTTTGACCACTTGTTCAAGTTGAACTATATCATTTGCACCATCCACAGGCTGCACTTGGGTCGTCTCTAAAAACAACCAGTCCGTCGAAAACATGCACATATATACACTCGAAACAATGGTGGCATTGACACGGACCTAGCAATGGATCTCGACACAAATTTCGCATGGACACCTCCTTTGGCAAGCCAGAGTCAGGCTGACGACGAGCTGGAGGGCCTGAAAGTTTAACAGAGGATGAAGTTGCAGCTGCCTTTGATGAGATTGAACAACGCATTGCAGAATTCCTATCAGCTATTGATCCCCAGCTGGAAGGGTACGAGATCTTAGCGGGAAAGGTGTATAACCTTGCCGAGCTGGAACAGGTTGACAAAGGAATTATTATCTCTGCGGTTTTCGAAGACGATGTCCAGCAGGTGGGATCTGACTTGGAGGATGATCTATCTTGGGATGTGCAGTCACTCCGTTAAGTGTGAAAGGTATCTCGTCAATCGTTAGTATCATTATGAATTATCATAAATCGTTGACAGGTTGATGCCGCGCGGAGTTTTGCCAAGTCTTGCGTCAAGTGCCAGTTGCGCCGGCACTCCAAAAGTAGTTTTGCCCCCGCACTAACCAAAGGCCTCCCCCGCGAGGCAACCCTCTTCATTCACGTGGCAAAATTTGACTATGTACTTTTCACATTTAGTAATTCACCTGACTCGTGCGCTGTGTGTTTGGTACGTGGATTCACTTGCACACTACACGAAATTCGAAGAGTCATAACGAGGTATAATATGACCACTACAGAGTCCAGACGAAGGCGACACCATATCAAAGCTTTGAAAAACAAAGATAGCACGATGCAAAACAAAATATAAGTCATCAATACCGAATACCACTATGACTGCTTCCCAAGCGACCCGTCTGTCGTTCCCTCTGTCTTGCCTGCATCCGCTGGTGTCGCAAGTTCGTCATAATCTGCTTTCCCGTGGGGGACAACTCAGAGGATGATGCGGCGAGGGTTTGTCCTGCAAATATGGTGGACGGAAACCAAAGGGACGTAGGGGTGTCTTTGGTTGAGGAAGCTGGATGCCATATCGTTCTCTTTATCGCGCGGAGGCATGCGAGCGGATGAAGAAGCCTCAACTTGAAATTTATCTTTTGGAAGAGATGGTGCGCTTGCGAAAGCATGAAGTGACGAGCCGTCGCGTGCAAGGATGTGGGACTGGCTATCGTCATTGAGGTCAATGATTTTGGAGCGCTGAGATGAGCGCGGACGAGAGGATGCAGGGATTAAAGAGGTTGCGTCTCCACCGATGATGGCAGCGAAGCCTGGGTATCTAACATCCGCATTTGATTTCTCTCCAAAAGCAGGTCTGAAAGAAGTGCCCTCAGGCTTAATGTCTGATAAAGGTGGGAAATCGTCCTGCAGCCACGGGATGGGATTCGACCTGGGTCGCGAAGGTATCTTGGTAGAAGCACGCGGACCGCGAGGGCCGCGACTGCTTTGGCCATTACTACTTTGGCCAGTATGGTTGACAATAACTGGTTCGGATTCCGAGTGTACAATGTGATGCGGTAGCTCCTCGTTTGGAGCTGGTGCAACTTGCATGGATAGTTGCGAAGAAGTAGTTTCGGTATGGATGGATTCATGTAATTGAGTATCGCTGAGGGGGGTTGAACATCACTAGATGCCAGATCCAACATGATGTGCAAAGGGGGAGTGACTTTTCGTGTCGGCAGTCTCGAGGGACGCTCTTCGGAAATCTTTTTCTTGTCAGCGAGAAACCCAAATATCTGCGAGGCACGTTGGTGAGATAATGGATTCCCATAAGGTGAATTGACGTGCACGTGGCGCGTTATCTCAGTGGAAGCGCTGGGCTCTACATCAAGAGAGGAGAATGTGGGTTGATTTGGTACAGAGGTGTCGCATTCAGTAGAGAGTGTAATGCTGTAGTCAGCGTGGTTGAAGTGGGAAGACATGAAAAGGGGATCGCGAGGTGTTTCAAGTTCGGGAGAGGATGCACGAGAATTATCACCTGTTTCACTGGTAGATCTCAGAATGTGACACATCAAGAAAGATAAGATACCACTTACCATAGGACACTCTCGGCCCATTCAATGTCACTGTTGTCACAGAGCTCTGGGCTAGACGGGTTGGCCAATAGTTGTCGAAAGGTTGAGCCAGTGCGACGTCTTCGTAGAGGTCCTTCCTTTCCTGCGACAGGTGGAGTATTGGAGAATACATGAGAGTCTAGGCACCCATTCTCATCATAAACATTGAGCAAGCTAGCGACAGATGGGTCCTGGCGAAGACGAAGAAGACGGTTCTGATCGCGGGGGGTGATGGGAACGCTTTTAGAGCGGCGTCGTGCAGAGTCATTTAAATTCCGTCGGGGAGTTACAAGACCATCCATGGGGGGGTATGCATTTGGAAACTCGGTGCGGCTGTGGACTGTGCGGCCGTGTACAGTCACTGTATAAGAGCTGCGTTGGGAGACGCTGTTGAGGGTCGCCGTAGATGCAGCCGGTGCCGGAAGGACATTGTTAATGGGATGAGCTAAGGAAAAGATTAGTATTCGAGAAAGATATCAATTGTAATTTACTTACGGAGAGGTGGAAGTGATGCATAATTCGAACCTGATTCGACAGGAAAACGCGCCGAAGAAGAGCGCAAGAGTCGACTTACTGCCGCTTCAGCATCTTCCTCTCGCGTCGGCTGAGCACCTGTGGGTACTGAGGGCAGGGATTCGAGATCATGATGCGTCGATTCTCGTTTCTTTGACTTCTTGCTCCCAATCGAAAAGAATTTCTTCAAGAATCCCATGTTAGTTATAAGCTTCTTTCGCTGTGTATGTTACCCGGTTTATAGACGTGGTTTAAAGAGCATAAAGATCGTAACGAAGGGAAGAGAAAACAGAAGTCGATGATCTGCAATCTCAACTATAACCAAATAACTCACAACACACGCCTTTTCAGCACGTGATATTGATTTTCTATCAAGGTACACTCCTATAGTAAACATACTAAACCTGGCAATACATGTCCGGCACTCGAGCTGAACAACAAGAGTACCCATGTGGCGGTGGCTCTCCATCCTGGACGAGGTACTAAGGGTATTCAAAGTAAAATTATGATCTATGTTCTGGGCCTCTAAGATGCTTAAGGCAAACAACGGTTCATTATAAACGAGTCCACCACCCGTTGTGCCTTCGGCACAGGAAGCAAAAGGAGTGCTTCGCACTCCTTTTGCTCCCTGGCCAAGGCTTCATCCTAATAATTCTGTTTGCCCAAGGCACAGGAAGCCAAAAAGAGTGCTTCGCACTCTTTTTGCCTTCCTGGCCTTGGCTTCATCCTAATAATTATCTTTAATAATGATAATAGGTCGAAATAAATTATAACTTTAACCAATATTTTGAGAGAAGTAAAAGTACCACATCACCATCTTTGTGAGTTTATTGCCCATCTCATCCTCATGTCATTGCATTTGATTTTGATTTTTTAAAATTATTTACTGGAAACTATTAACTTGACTAAATCTTTTGTGTCAAGTTTCAATAGGGGGCAACAGTATTAAGTTGTCACATGTCCCATCTCCTGTCTCCCATCTTGTGTCTCCCGTCTCCTGCATCTCCTGTATCTCCCATCTCCTGTCTCCTGTCTTGTGTCTCCCGTCTTCCATCTCCTGTCTTGTGTCTCTCATCTTCTGTCTTGTGTCTCCATCTCCTGTCTTGTGTCCTCTCCCGTCTCCTGCTGTCTCCGTCCCATCTCCTCTGTCTCCCGTCCTCTCCCATCTCCATCTCTCCTGTCTCCCATCTCCCGTCGCCCATCTCCCGTCTCCCATCTCCCGTCACCCGTCACCCGTCTCCCCATCTCCCATCTCCCCATCTCCCATCTCCCCATCTCCCATCTCCCATCTCCCATCTCCCCTGTCTCCCATCTCTCCTGTCTCCTGTCTCCTGTCTCCTGTCTCCTGTCTCATGTCTCCTGTCTCCTGTCTCCCATCTCCCATCTCCTGTCTCCTGTCTCCTGTCCCTGTCTCCCATCTCCTGTCTCCTGTCTCCCATCTCCCCATCTCCCATCTCCCATCTTCCCCATCTCCCCATCTACCATCTCTCATCTCTCCCATCTCCCATCCCTCCCGTCTCACCATCTCCCCATCCCCCCCATCTCCCCTGTCTCCCCTGTCTCCCATCTCCCATCTCTCCCATCTCCCCATCTCCCCATCTCCCCCATCTCCCTGTCTCCCATCTCTCCTGTCTCCTGTCTCCCATCTCTCATCTCCCGTCTTCCCTGTCTCCTGCATATCACCCATCACCCATCACCCATCACCCATCTTCCATGCATTCATTCTTTCCTCCCCATGCTCTTCTGTCCCCCCATCTCTCCATCCTAATGATCATAGCAGCTTTTGAAACAAATAACATGATTTTTCACATGACAAAGTTCAGTTCTTTGATAGCCAAAATATAATCAATTTAAGAGAAATCTATCAGAAGATTTTTCCTGAGGGTGGGGGAGGACACTTCCAGCCTGCTGGCAACTTCCAACCTGGTACCCTCCTTTTTTGCTTTCCACTTTTTTGCACTCCTTTTTGACTTCACTTTTGGCTTCACACTCCCTTTGGCTCCCTGGCCTCAGCTCCATCCTAATAATTTGGTTTTACCCCCCATGGCAGCTAGCAGTCACGTGACCAAATCACGGAATCACACAATCACACAATGGGACAACAGTCGGCACTCGAAAAAACCACGCGAGAAATTAAGCGAGCTAACCGAAACGCAGCGAGCATAAGTGAAAACCACATGGCCCTACGCGAAAGCCAGTGAGCTAGCGACAACTTTCCCACCCGTTCTCCCTTTCTTCTTAGAGATATTTTATTTGAATTGTGGAGATGCCAACTTGAACAAATGAAAGATAACAAGTACAAGTATACAAACATGGTTTTGTTTGGGGAAAGAGCCTCTGAGGTTCATTCAGATGAAACATAACTTCAGGTCCTAGAGAAAGAAGGCAACTATGAGTGATGTTTCTGGAGCTAAGCAACATGTTACAATTGTACATGCCCCTATTCATTTTCCCTTTGTACTATACATCACATGATACTGTGACTTATTTCTTGCTCATACATCTCAACATGTTTGTACTATATTTGCCTTCCTCTTTAGAATACACACTTAGATTCTCACAATTGCTTGGTCTGTGTGCACATATGCATATGACCTTATTTAAGCACAGTGTATTATGCTCGTATTCTTTACTTTAATCTTACCAGGTTTTAACTGGAACTTCCTTACTAAGGACCTCCAATCCTTAGTTGTCTGAATTGTCTCTAAGTCTAAGCACTCCTTAGGCTTAGTGTTAAGGTCATACTCAAAAGGTAAGAGTTCCAAAGAGCTTTGGCCTCAGCTTGTACGTTGTGCCCCTTTCCCAAGTATTGCTCTTAATTTTGGAGGCGAAGGTACATGTCTGAAGTGTCTGAAGGTAGACATGTATTGGATCTGGACATCCGAAGGTAACAGATATGGTATGTCTGAAGGATATCCAGAACATAGGTATGGAATGAGATATAAAACTAGTTTCTGACAGAGTCCTAACTAGAAACTAACAGAAATAGACTACCCAAAGGTAGAGTCAGAGATATAGACTATAGGAGATAATCCTAAGTCTTGGAGGTTGACTAGTGTTACGAACTGGGGTGGCGTCACCAGCGACAGTGAAAAGACACTGACGGTCTGCTGGGAAGTTCTACAATGTCCAGAGGAGGACAAGGTGAAAGTACAAGGAACACGTTCCGAGTACATCAAGGGTTCGGCCTCAAAGACAAGTCTAAGAGGTTCTACGAGAATTGAGACTAAGACTAAGGAGTGCTTAGACTTAGAGACGATTCAAGACAACTTAGGTTGGGGACCTAAGCGAAGGAAGTTCCAGGTAAAACCCAGTAAGATTAAAGTAAAGTATCAAGTGTAATACAACATGCTTAAATAGGTCAATATGTGCGCACGGACCAAGAGAGACATGAGAATGTAAGTGTGTATCCAAAGGAGGAAGGCAACTATAGTACAGATGTGTTGTGCATATGAGTCAGAGTCATGTTATGTAATGTACAAGTAAAAGAAGAAGGAAAATGAATAGGGGTATGTACAACTGTAACAACTAGAGTCAGAAGGAACTCAAGTGAGGAGGGACAGAATGAGCAGAACTAAGATGATATTTGTGACAAAACTAAGTAAAAGTGGTGTATACCGTGCTCAGCCACTATCCAAAGGAAGGATGAGAGAGTGACTGATATTCACCTAAGTAAAAGCGGCATATACCATGCTACTACATAGTCAGATATACAGTCAATATTAATGACAGTAAGTGCATATCTCGGCTGCTATCCAAAGGAAGGATGAGAGAATGACTGAGGGAAAATTACATGACAAGGGTCCATTATATGATAAGAAAAACGAGCTTGCTAAGACACCATGAGGCTTGCTTGAGAAAACCCTAACCTCTCCACTATTACATGTGCATTCGAGTATCTCTGAGGTGTGCTTAAGCATGCATGCGATTAAGTGTGATGAAGCACAACAAAATGCGATGAAGTGCAGTCAAATGTGAAAAGCGAGAAAGGTGCAGTGAGGTGCACACTTCGCCAAAGGTGCGAACTCATCTGGTTTTGTCACTCCCACTTGAGTGAAGTTATTCTAAAAGGGGTAATGTGCAGGTGCGCAGGAATAGTTCGGATATGAACTCGGATCGGATATGGACACGGATTGGATATGGACACGGATTGGATATGGACATGGATTGGATATGGACATGGATCGGATATGGACACGGATCAGATATGGACATGGATGGATATGACACAGATCAATATGGACATGGATGGATATGGATTGGAGTGGATGGGTGGATTGGATATGTGAACTGGATTGGATGGGTGGATCAGATATGTGTAGGTTGGGTGTCTGGATGTCCATGGATTGGATTTGATCTAAACCTGAATGTACGGTATATGACACTGTGTCTTTTCACTGTCGCTGGTGACGCCACCCCAGTTTGTAACAATATACCTAGGAAAATAGTCAGTTATATTAGAGACCACATCTCTCCAGTTCATATCTTTGAGAATACTATCCCAGTCTATTGTCTAGAAGGATCATTCCTAGACAACTCTACCCAAGTTTCAAAGTCCAGTGCCTAGAAGGATCATTCCTAGGCCAATCTATTCAAGTGCCCAAGTTCAGTGCCTAGAAGGATCATTCCTAGGCCAATCTATTTCACTCCCAATTTATTGTCTAGAAGGATCTTTCCTAGACAAATCTATCCACGTACACCCAGTTCCCAGCTGAGACAGTCTACTCTAGGCTCAGTTTTCCAAGAGCAGATTTTTGAAGATAGCTCCAGCTAAGTTAATCACTAGATTGGTTTAGCGGGCCTCCCAAGAACTCACACGTTATCTACCACAAAAACTAGAAAAGTCATAGACCATGTTAATCAAGGACTGGCAAGAAGTCTTATCCCAGTGTAATTGTGGTGTCATTACATTCCTTACACACTTTTATATAAGACCCTTGGTTATCAAGACAGCACTGTATGCAATCCATACCTATGTGTCCCATTCTTCGGTGAAGAAAGTTTATATCCACTGTCATGAGTGCTTCTTCCGTGAAGGTGAGCAGAGTGCCTTTGACATGATATAGGCCACTCTTATGCTTTGCAGTTAAGACAAGGCTTGCACCTTTGTAGACTCCACACCTATCCATTAAGGCATCAAAATGCATGAACAGTCCATGGTGCGCAAGTTTGGAGACTGATATGAGCGATATTGTGAAGGCTGGCACATGCAGTGTATTGGACAGTTCAACATCATATACCTGCCCTCGTATAGTGGTGTAAAAGGTGACAGTTCCTTTTCCAATTGTGTCCACTGTGGAGTCATTGCCAAAACTGATCTTGCGCACTGGATGGATTGTGTGATATGTTCCTGGTTTGAACCAAGTGCAATGTGGGACCATGTGTGATGAGGTGCCTGAATCAATGATGATGTCCAGAGCTTGGGTAGAGTTGTCTAGGAATGAACCTTCTAGACAATAGACTGAGATAGGATTCTCAAAGATATGAGAATAGAATATGTGGACCAGGATACGTGCTGGTCAGAGAGATATGAACTGGAGAGATGTGGTCTCTAATATAACTGACTATTTTCCTAGGTATATCGTATACCTAGCTTTGAAAATAGTATGACAATGGTCTCAAGGGAATTCTTTACCCTGCACTTGGTTTAACAATGCTTCAAAGTGACTAACTTTGCAAGCCTTGAGAAATATTTACTCTTGAAATATAGTGACAAGTGGGAGATCCTATTTTTTTGGGGGGAGAATGGGCTCTCCTTTTATATATGTAGCATGGGAAAATAGTTATGTAAGCTAATATAGAGAGAACCAATCAAAATATTCATCCAAACTCAAAAGAATAGGAATAAAAGGAAAAGGTGGAGCCATGACATCATATATGACATCATAGTGGAGCAGAACATTCTACAACATTCTATTCTGTGGAGCAGAATGTTCTAGAAGTGAAACAGAACTGTCCAGAATGAAGTGACATCATTATGATATCATACCCTGTGGGTACAATTTTATGAAGTGTTGGGGGTGTCAAGGCATCCTAATAGTAAGAAATAGTAAGGGAAAAATGGAGAAGAAGAGACAAGAATAATAGTACAATAGAAACAGGTGAAACATAGGTTGTTTTTGGTAGGTTTTTGTAGGCTTTAAACTTTTATCTATGGTTTTCTCTAGCCAAAGTGAATAATCCAAAGGTAAGGCTATACCTAAACCTTCAATCTTCTTCTCACATATGACTTTCTTCAAACAATGCAGATTTGTGAATCAGCAGAAATGTCTGGAAGTGTTTTGAACCAAGGTATGGTACCAAGGTATGTGTTGACTAGTCTGAGAGCTAAGCTAACAGACATGGTCTTTTGTGGATCACCTAGCAGTCATGTCCATGCATGATTCCCATATCATGCAGGACAGCGCAGCTTTGCTCCTTGATCACATTGCAGTCTCATGTGTCATGCATAGCTGTTTGATGGAGTATGCACCATGTTTCAGGTTTTGCACTTGCTGCAGTGTGTGCACTCAAGGTGGTAACAGGTTGGTGCATGACCTCTGCAATGACTCTGGTCTCAATTACATTGAAAGTGAGGTCCTTTTCTGTGATAATATTGAGGACAGAGGAGGTGAAAGTGCACCAGTCCGGGGTATCAGGAAGGGAGCACATAAGTGCAAATTCAATGATTCTGGAATTGATGGTGAAGTTCATGCCTGTTAGGTGCGACTCAAGACTGCGTAACTTTGCAATGTGGTCATTAATCTGTGAAGTGCCATCCCACTTCAAAGCAATGAGTTGTTCAAAGATGTAGAAGGCATTAGCAATGCTCAATGTATTGTGGATTTTCATGAGTTCATCAAAAAGCACCTTTGCTGTCGCACATGCTTGTGTCTTCATGAGGAGGGCATCTGAGATATGGTCTTGGATGATACCATGTGCCTTCTCATCGCATGCAGCCCACAATTCTGTCGCCCCACTGCTAGTGGTTGTTTGGAGTGAGGCAGAAGAGGCTGAGGTGGTGGAGATACTAGGAGCAGTGGTTGCAGTGGTGGTTGCAGCAGTTGGGTCAGGGTCTGCACCTGTGACAATGTGCAGTACTTTCTCTCTGCGAAGTTTTCCAGTGATGCAAAGTTTCCATAGCTGGAAATTCTCTGAGCCTGTAAGGACTGGGGTTGCAAGGGTGTCACTGGTGGAGGACGTCATGTCTGAGAGGTGCATGACCTTGTGAGTTGTTTCTGCTAGGTTGCTGGCTAGTTGGTGTAACCAGGGCTCATAACCTGACAAAACTAAGTAAAAGCAGCATATACCACGCTCAGCCACTATCCAAAGGAGGGATGAGAGAATGACTGATATTCACCTAAGTAAAAGTGGTGTATACTGTGCTGCTACATAGTCAGATATAAAGTAAATATTAATGACAGTAAGTGCATACCTCAGCTGCTATCCAAAGGAAGGATGAGAGAATGACTGAGGGAAAATTACATGACAAGGGTCCATTATATGATAAGAAAAATGAGCTCACTAAGGCACCATGAGGCTCGCTTGAGAAATCCCTACCCTCTCCACTATTATGTGTGCACCCGAGTGCCTCTGAGGCACACACTAGTGCACACACAGTAGCACTAAAGCATGACAAAATGCGATGAAGTGCGATGAAGTGCGGTCAAACGTGAAAGGTGCAATGAAGGTGCAGTGAGGTGCACACTTCGCCAAAGGTGCAAACTCATCTGGTTTTGTCAGTCAGTCCTCCATTCCATTCTACTTGTGACTTGTCCCAGTAGTCTTACCTTTATTCCCTGTCCTCTGGAAATAGTTCTGGTGTGTTTCCCATGCTCCTCTGGAAGTCCATTGGTGCTCCTCTGAGCAGTCTAGCCCTAGAGTTCCTCCAGACTTCACCAAAACTCCCTATCAGACTTCATATGAAATTAAGGGCACATACTCATATAAGGGGCACAGCGCATGAGCTGAGGCCAAGCCCCCATGATCTAGTTATGACCCTCCAGTACGACCCCATGAAAAGCTGGAACTTCTGAGCAGCCTCTGGTTTTGCATGGCCATAACATAGTGCCACTGCATGAACCTCGAGATTTGCTTCATCTGCAGGCAATAGGACCTTGTGTATTATATTCCATCAGGGGCCTTTCTGAACACTTGAGGCATGCAGAATAACGAGGATGTGGTGGTCAAACTGCATGTCCTATGTGTGGCATGTGACATGTGGCTAGAGTTTAAAAGTCTGGTCTAGTCCGATTTTTTGGCCCCTTTGGAGGCAACCGGACCAGGACTGGTCTTTTTATATTCCAGAATGAAGGCAACTGCAACTGAACTCATTGCAACCGCATTTTTGTGTGATTTCAAAAGACTGGACCGGGTTTGGACTGGTCTGCTTAAAAACCGGTCTATGACTAATTTAGAACCATAGATCTCATCAATATGAACATTTTGAGCCCCTAATCTTGTCAAACAGTCAAGATTTGAGCAAGTTATGAGGCTTATGAGACAGGCTTGCATAATTTTATGAGCAATTATTGAAATGCTCATAACTTTCTCAACTCTTGACCGTTTTTTATGATCCGACCAGTGATAAATGCACCTCAATTAGTACTATTACATAGGATAGGGTTAGGGTTACAAAAGTCAGTTTTTATCAGTCTTTCATTTTTTGCCAAAAGGAGGCAACTGGTAAAAGACTGATCCTGAAAATGAGGCAACTGCAACTGAAGTCCAGTTGCAAAAAGTTGCGGTCCAGTCCAGTTGCCAGTCTTTTTGCAGTCTGGCAACTGGACTTTTAAACACTACGTGTGGCTGTTCCTGCTTACTCTAACCGAGCTTTACCGAGCCTTTACCGAGCCTTACAAAAGTTACTCTGAGTACCTCTATTAGATTAGAATAATAAATATACCACGTATCGATGCACAAAAGAAACAACCTATAGTACTAGACATAAACTCGCACAGAATTCACTTCCACAAGACGAGCTGCGCTCACTTGTATTGCTATATTCTAATCATAGTATATGGAAACTCAAGTAACCTCCATAGCCTATTTGAGAAGAGTCCATATAACCTTCAAATCTGCATACTGCTTTGCGTCTGAAAAACAATGCTTTGTATAGTTTGGCAATTCCATATTAGTTAGTGGTGGCAGAAGTGAACAGGGTTCGGGCAAAACCGACGCGGTCATTGACGGCATCGAACACAGTGTAGAAGCGCTGGAGGAATACATAGCCATTAATAAAGTCATACCCTGCGCCACTGGTTCTGTCAAGATTTTTAACGACGAGAAATATATCATTCTCATTGCCATTAACAACGTGGTTGAGAGAACGAGGCCAGATTTGCGCATTACGGTTGAAATCGTATATTTCCTGTGCAAATGGTGAACAAGAGGTGTGAGGGCTGACAGAATTGACGTACCTCGCCAATATAAAATTTCAACGCATATAGCCTGTTGTAATTTGCCTTGGTAATCTGGAGAAGACCATTCGCCGCATTCACAATACCGCCGGTTGCAATCCTGTACCTCTCATAGGCATCTAAGGAACGCTGATGAGACCATTGTTACTCGCTGCACTCAAAATACACACCAGAGGCAATGTAAAGAAAGGTGCAACCACAATCCACGACGCCAGCGGTGAGGTGTATGATTTCTATATTGTTGTAGGTGATCTTCTGATTGATACCCCAATACCGCGATGAGGGGTAGACAGTCGTGACAGGACTGAACAAATCAATTACTCTCAGTCTGGATTGATCTAGAAGCTGAAGTGCCTTACGTGTATTTAATTCTGCCCGTGTGCATGGTATGGTCGGCTCCACCAAAGGTAAGCTGTCCATGGTTGTCCGTAACTTGAATGGCGGGCTGGAAAAAGATACCAACAGCAGCCTGAGACGTGGTGCCTCGCACAGACAGGTAGTCAGTGACAGGCCGGATCGTGTCTTCTCGTGAATTTTGATTTTGTAGGGCACCGAGGCTTGACACTTCAGGCCCGATGCCAAGGACGCCGTCAAAACCGTGCCGAGTAGAAGAAATAGCGATTGGCATCTCTTCGATGGAGAGCTCAGCAGTGAGAGCTAATGTATCTCTGAATATAGTTCCTATAGATACTAATCGTAGGTATTTTCAACCTATGATATTGTTGTATGTCATACCTTGGAAGTGGCCATATATGTGATCGACCGCCACATGCTCTCCAGTGTTGAAGCCGGAGAAGCTCGTGTACGCAGTGTCGGCGCCAATCCATGTGATCGAGCTAGAGCTGTCGACAACCAACTCGTCTTCAATAATACATTAGCAGCCGCATGTTTTCTCCGTGTTGAACTTACAGGTTACGGGGGGATTGCCAACGTTAACTGCTACGGTGTAGGCCATAGCAATGTTTGTCAAAGGGACATCAGCACTAGTACGTGGGTCATGCGTGCTGTATTCCCTAAAGGCCGTCATGCGAGCTTCATCGTGCCGCAGGATGTCAGTAACATTGGAGAATGTTCGCCTCATGGGGAGGGTGATGAGGGAATTGCGAACTTCAACGGGCGATCCCGTGACTGAGGAAGCCAGGAGCGCCAACAAGGATACAACGGAGAACATGACTTACTGGAAAGTCATATCATACTCGGTTATATACGTGATAGCGAACGCGATGGCAATGTTGAGCACCTTAGCCACGTCAGTCACCCTCGAGAAAGTGATGACGAGATAGTTACGATGCGAGTGACCGCGAGTGCAAGGATTCTACTTGCCATAGATGTGGCAAGAGACGGTTTGCTTTTGATCCTGGCATGTTATTCCTGAATCTCAGTGTTGTCAGGTGCCAGTCAGTGTTGACCAAAAATAGTCAGTCAGCACTGACTGACTTGATTTGATTTGACCTGACAACAACTAGTCGGTGCGTCAGCATTAGAGAACGGATGAATCCGTGATATTGTAGCTGTGGGAAGTATCAACGTTGCAACTTGCAGAAAGCCTAGTAGAAATAGGAATCTATGCCGCTTTCGATGTGCGGTGGCTACTTTGGAAATGCGATAATGTATTCGGTGTGTAGAATGAAATACTAGTATGGACTTCACGGTTGGTAAATGACAGGCAAGGAATTCGAGTCACTGCGGAAACGAGAATTTGATCAGATCTGGACCGACATAACCAGTATGTAATCAGAGGTGGAAAATCATGCAAATTCCGAGGTGACAGAGTAGTGGGAAGTACCTGTTTCTGGTTCTAATCCGACGTAGCTCTTGCAGAGTTTGAATGTGTAATTCTAGTGCTATTCTGACAACTGAATTATTTCTAGTGTCCACGTGTCCGATTTCAGTCTGACTACCATCATAATTGTGTCGGATTAGCATCTGAATGTGAATGCGACTATATGCTCTCCTATGGATCTGCCCCGCTCCCGGACGCTTTCAGTCGTTGCTCCTCTCGTTCCCTGCCTCTCACTACCACGATGTACGGCTCCCATTTAGAAGACAGGAAGTGCGTGCCACATAACACATGCGTGATATGAAAACACGCGCCATCTGACGGGGTAATGAGAAAAGTTTTGATTTAGCTATTCACCTGGGAAGATAACATTGACTTGGTTGGGTTGGGCCGTCGCAGAGAAACACATTCTGGCGTTGTCAAGGTCAAAAGAAATACTGAACATTTCAATAAGTTACACACCGTGTGAGAATGGGCGATCGCCAAAGCACCACCAGCATTGAAATCAAGCACTTCCTCGTTATTGGACAGCGAGACTGTGACAAGCAGCCAACATCAAGCGAGCGAGCCAAAGGACAAGAACACGAGAACCTGCGCCAACTGAGAGCCGGACACATACAAAGCATCATTCAGTATCCAGCCAAAGGACTAGAACACGGCCAGAGTATCATCAGCGTCTGCAAACCAAAAAACGACAAAACATACTCTGAGAGCGGGACGCAACAAGAGCGCCATCAGGGTTGGGTATTAAGCGAGCCAAAAGATGAGAACACGCACTAGTTGGGAGTGGGATGTGACCAGCGCATCATCAGGGTGAGTAAGTGAGCCAACAGACGAGAAACGCACTGCCTGAGAGCGGGACGTGGTCACAGCATCATCAGCGTCGAATAAGCGAGCCAAAAGACAAGAACAGCTTACTACAGGACCTGGCTTCGTCGCTCCGAAGGTCGAATGCGAAGGGCAACTCTAGGTTGATGGCGAAGCTGCTCTTGTCTGACGTGTGTTTGAGTGGAAGATGGACTTGGCAAAATATTTAAATAAACTCACCTTCAAATAAGCAGAGTGTATTTAGACGGTCGAGAACACCATATACACGAGCTGACTTGTGTTGGGACAGTATATATTTCACGAGCAATCATCTGGAAATTGTTCGAAATTGTTCTGAAAATGTTTGGTTTGCAACTATGAACTCTTACACGTCGCATCGACAAAAAAGACGCTAGCGGTTACTGCCTTGTGGCGGCTATGAGAAGCAATGAGCGGGGAGCCCTTGTTCCCGTACCACCACCAGTGGACGGAATTCCCACGCTGAAAAAGCGGGCAAGGTCGAGCCAGAAAGCTCACAGTACAACCTGGCCCTACCAAAAAATCACATATATCCACATGTTTTCAATACTAGCAATCACGAAGTATAAGCCGAATACCCCAACCAACCAAGCACCACAAGCGAGAACATGCAGCAGCTATCTCCCAACCAAATCGCACCCCAACACGCCCACGTAAAATAACAACAGATATCTAAACCGGAATGAACACCAGATGCACTACCCTACAAACTGAGTACATATTAACCACCCTCATCAAAGCATGCAAAATAAAACAAGAGACATGAACTCCACTATCACCTATCCTGAAAGAAATACGCGCTACATACCTGATAACTCCCCTGTCACATTAAACCTAATGCAAACCTCACACAGCCATAACCACCCAAGCAGCTCACACCCAAAACGAGGCCGCCCACCCTGACAAAACCAAGACCTATATAATACATGACACCCTGAACGAACACCCCAACCACTTCAGCGAAGATGAAGGACCTCTCTAGTGCAAAGACTACCAACATCAGCGCTTGCCCATCCCCAATGGGCACGAGACAACCCCTTCCCAGACATCAATGCTCTGGCTCACAATTCTTCCCCCCCAACATCCTCACAGATGAAGGGGACATCTCGACAGAGACTGCATCAACCCCCTCCACCCCATCCCCAGCCCCAAGGAACACCACCCATACCATATTGGTCCCTGAACCCATCACCACCCCCGTCACTACTCTCAAACCACTTCTCTCCCACCTCCCCCCCCCCCCCACACACACACACAGCCCACCCTGCCCCCCACCTGATGCAGATGACGAAGTCATGATAGACCACTCCCCCCCTTCGACTAGTCTGACCTCTGTCCCCCTGAAAACCACTCCACCTGCCCCCTCAACTGAGGAAGACCTTCTTTGTGCACACCTCACTGTTGCTGAAACCAATAGATCCATCATTAGATCAAACAGTGTCAACTCCCTAATGGTCATACCACAGTTCACCCCAATCCCCTATGGTGGTTTCCCCCACATCCACCTTGCTCATGCAGCTCAGCTCTTTGATTTCCAGGCTGCCAAAGTAATCACAGTGTGGCTGAAAGTTCCCCACCCTAAGATTCTCATCAGAGTCTTTGACCATGACAGCAAAAACCCTTCTGTGAAGGGACCTATTCTCATTGAATTCCTGGCAGAGCAATCACTGAAATCGCCCTATTTCATCCACCAAGATGAACAAAAAGTTAAAGTCTCCCCACTGTGCCCAGAAGCCAACTGCACTGAGACCAACTGGTCTCCCAGCTTCCTCACCTATAATATCTCTGAGGAGATGAAAACTTTAATCCTAAACCAACGCATATGGTCTTCAACAGACATCTCCTTTGTGGCCCATCAGTTTAGCATCAACTCCCCCCCACTCCTTCTATTCTGCCTACATGGCTTCTCTACCACAGACACTAACACAGTCAAATCCACTGTTCATGACACCTGGACAGAAGATGTGATGAGATGGGACATCAGAGACATTCTCTCTGAATGCGAAATTCCTGAAGAGAAAGTTCACATCACAACCTGGGACTTTATCAACACTTTCTGGGTAAGTTGATTTAAGGTTGCAGCATCTGCCGTTAATATCTTCGCCGTAAGTCCTACCAGTAACCCCACTGTGTGGACCAAGCTACGAGCCTATCTCCACTCTCTCACATACCCTTCGGAACTTGAAGGCAGTGGCACTGCTGTCAACTTCATTCCATGCCCACTCTGTCATTCAATCGCCCACCCTCATCGATTATGCCCTTTCCCAAATGTCCCTCTCTGGAACGGACCAAAGCACAATGTCAATGTCAACCCAAGGCCATCCAACACAACATGAGAGGCAGAGGAAGGGGAAGGAAAACCCCCGCCTAGAACATTCTATATCTACCCTCACAACTCACCACCTGCCACCTGTATATGCACCTGTAACCCCTTGAACACCATACCTCCCTTGCTACATACTTCACTGACCCACCACATACCTACCTTGTATCTCCGTACTCAAATATAACCTCCGCTCTTCCAAAAAAACAAAGCCTCAATAAGGACATGACATGCAGCCTTAACTCTGACCTTAAGCTACAGAATGTCATAACCCACAAATGAATTAACGCAAGGGCAGAGACTAGGACTCAAACTAAGGTTATCACAAAGAGAGAAAAGAGCAAGGACGTCTTGGATTGCTACAATTGTAGATACAAGAGGTTTGAACTAAAGAACTACTACAGCGAAACTAGCTAACTATATACACATATTGAAACTGAGATATAAACTGAGTTTGAAACTACTAGCCAATCATAAAATAGAAATGAGAATCGTACGATGTGATGGTTGTGACATTGTTATGACATCATATTCTAGAAGGTTCTAAGATCACATGATACTATCTTATCTTATCTTATCCGATAGCATCATAAAAGATCTCTTCATCTTCATCAGGAAGTTCGGTTATAGAAGCGGTTATAGGGATTTCAATGGAATTTGTGTTTGTCTTAGCGCTGGGTTTAGATGCTTTAGGGAAATTGAGAAAAGAGTAATGATTTGTATTTGGAATTCGTGACATTACCCCCTCTCTAGGATGAGCGTCATCGCGAATGTATGAAGGTCTGATGTTATGTGTTCTCCATTTCTTGAAATCTTCTGAATTAAGTATAGAGCCTTGAATTCTTTTGGTTTTAACTGCTGTGGGATTCTTTTTATGAAACTCCACTATAAGAATCGGGGAATTTTTTACGTTTTCTTCTGGTTCCCATGTTGATTCTTCTATCGGATATCCTTCCCATTTTACTCGGTATTGCAGCTTTCCTCGGAATAATCAGCTATCTAATACTTCTTCTACAACAAATTCTTCCTGATCGTCAACTATGTCAGGAGGTGGTTGGGTGGGTTGAGAATGAGGGATCATTTGAGATGCATAGTATGGGGTGAGTAATTGAACGTGAAAAACTGGATGGATCTGATAATTTGCCGGTAATTTCAATTTATAGTTCACCTCGCCAATCTTCTCTAGTATTTCAAAGGGCCCAAGACGACGATCTGACAGTTTTTGACTTGGACGACATTGTTTAATGTTTTTTGCGTCTAGCCAGACTTTGTCTCCCTTTTTATACTGTGGTGCGTCTTTTACTCCTTTGTCATAGAACCGTTTCATTCGTTCATTGACTAGTTTCAAAGTATTTTCCGCATCATCTCGCTTCTTTCATTTGATCCACTCTTTCATCGGCAACAGGAATACGGGAGTTGGAATTAGGAGATATCGTGAATTCTGGATTATATCCATATAGAACTTTGAAAGGGCTATGACCGGTGACTGTGACTGCATTATTATGCGAGAATTCTGCAATCGGCAACCAAGATACCCAATCATTTTGTCTATAAGAGGTAAACAGGCGTAAATATTGTTCAACTTCTTGATTTACGTGTTCTGTTTGTCCGTCCGTATGAGGATGATAGGCGGTTGAAGCAGACCATTTTGTGCCTAATCTTTTTGACATTTGTCCCATAAATTTGGATATGAACTGTGTTCCTCTATCTGAAATCACTTTCTTTGGTGTTCCATGATGTTTCCATACATTCTTTAAAAATAGCTCGGCAATTTCCTTCGAGTCTACTTCTTTATTGGTGGGAATGAAATGTGCTTGTTTCGTAAATCGATCAACAACAACAAAAATGCTATCACACCCTTCACTCTTTGGTAGGTCCACAATCAGGTCACATGTAATCGTTTGCCAAGGTCCTTCTGGAACTTCATTTGGCTGTAAAGGTCCTGTTGGTTTACTAGGATAGACCTTTGTTTGTCTGCAACGATCGCAACCATCTACATAGTCGTGAACACTTTTTGTCATCATTGGCCACCAATAGTTTCTGGAAATCAATTGTAAGGTTTTGGCACGTCCAGGATGTCCAGCCGGTGGTGAGTCATGGAATAACTCTAGAATCTCTCGGCGGATTTCTTTATCATTTGGAACATATACCAATCCTCGGAATAACACCAATCCATCTCCATCTTCAACATTCCATTCTTTGACTCCTCTACGCAATTGCACCGGTGCTGCTTTTAACGTTTCTAGCGCTTTCATCACTTCAGGCTCTTGTTCTGTACTTTGTCTAATCTTTTTAAGAAGAGTTTTTTCTCCTTCTATAAGAACTTGGCCTCTTTTAGCAGCATTGATTTTGAAAAATTCCGGTTTAAGCAAAATGCGATCAGAATTGTCGTTTTCTACCCCCCCTCTGTGGTCTGATCTCCGAGACAGACGATCAGCTTTATCATTGACTACACCAGGCTTATGTTGGAGTGTAAATTCATACTCCGCCAGGAATAGACTCCATCTGGCTTGCCTTCGTGTCAATTTTTGACTCGTCATGAAATACTCGAGATTCTTATGATCGGTCCAGATCTCCACAGGATGAGGTGCTCCCTGCACATAGTGCCTCCACTCTTCTAACACTCAAATGATTGCTAATAATTCTTTGTCATGAATATCGTAATTTCATTCTGCATCATTCATTGACTTCAAATAATAAGCGACAGGATGCCATAGTCCATCTTCCATTTGTTGAGAAAGTACTGCACCAGATGCATAATCAGAAGCATCGGTCTCTATTCTTTTCTTTTTCTCAACGTCTGGCATAACTAGGAGCGGAGCTTCTGTGAATCGTTTCTTCAATTCATCAAATGCATTCTGTTGTTTCTCCGTCCAATTCCATGGAACATCTTTTCATAACAAATCATTCATTGGTCTGGCTATATCTGAGAACCCCAATATGAATCTTCGATAGAAGTTGGCAAAACCCATGAATGCTTGTATGTCTTTTACGCATTTGGGAACAGGCCATTTTAATACTCCTTCTACTTTCACAGGGTCCATAGATACATTGCCTTTTTCCACGATCAACCCTAAGAATTTGACTTTAGACTGTTCAAAACTACATTTTTCTGGTTTTAAGAACAGGTCATTATCCTTTAATCGTTTGAGTACTTCTCGCACGACTTTTCGGTGTTGCTCCTTATTTCCATTTGTAAAGACCAAGATGTCATCGATATAGACAACGACCGTCTTTCCATCAATGAGATCTCTAAATATTTCATTCATCATGGTCTGGAAAGTTGCTGGAGAATTTGTCAACCCGAAATACATTACGGTTGGTTCATGGTGACCAAAAGGCGTCTTGAAGGCTGCCTTCCACTCGTCTCCTTCTTTCATCCGAATATTATTGTATCCCCATCGTACATCCATTTTAGAGTACATTGTGGCACCAGTTAAAGCATCAATTAGATCTTGAGATCTCGGTAAAGGGTACGCATTTTTAACCGTTTTCTCATTGAGCTTTCTATAGTCCATTACTGGTCGTAATTTGCCATCTTTTTTGGCCACAAAGAAGAAAGGTGCTGCAACAGGAGACTGTGAATCTCTAATACGTCCTAATGCAGTTTCGGCTTTTAACCAATCTTTCAGTGTGTCCATTTCTTTGGGTGATAAAGGATACGGTTTTGCATTCAGTGGAAGATCATTCTCATCTTTAAGATCCATCGCATGATCCCATTTCTTTCTTTCAGGAAATCTCTTTGATTCCTCTTCTGAGAATACACCCAGGTAATCGTGAAGCCAGTCTGGAACCATTTCTTCTACAGACTTTTTCTTCTTAGTAGCTTCCTCTGCTACTTTTTGTTCTGTGGCGATAGAAGCTTTATATCTAATCCATTCATTCTTTGGACTATCTTCATCTTCTATTTCCTCGACCATCGTCCTCTTCTTCGCCATGCCTTCGTCATCATCTTCCTCTTCCATGGGAATCAGATCTGGCAAGTCACCCTGTTTTTGGGTTTTCGTTTTTCTCTATTTTTTTGTCTTTTTTCTTTTTTAGTCTCACACTTGACTGGGCATTGTGTAAGAGCAAATCATCCTGCGTTCCAATCAATCTCTGGATTATGATACCTTAGCCAGTCTATACCAATAATAACGTCATCGCTTCCTAGATCGGTAACCATGAAGGCTGCTTTATCTTCTTCATGATCCCCAATCTTTAATCCTATTTCAGCGAATCTTGTCATAGCTCTGGCGGCATTTAAGGAACCATCAATGTTCTTGACTGGTATGGGACGCAATAATTTATGACATCAGACATCGTTGTTCTTCACAAATATTTCACTTATAAATAATGTTGATGCACCACAATCCACAAGTGCTTTTACGTCTGCTTGTCTGTTCTTTCCTTTCAGTGTAATCGGAATATAAAAATGCTCTGATTTGGATCGTATATATACTTCCGTTACATCTGAAAAACTAGAAAGAATAGAGAATCAATTGTTCGGGTCTAGGTCTGCAGACTCTGACTTCAACCCTTCTAAAAACCCTTGCCTTCTTTGGAGGATAACCAGTCCTTGAACCATTTAGGTGCAGTTTCTTCTTCGGCAGACGATGCCTTCACTTGCGCTGGTTTCGGCGCTTCTTTACAGTTCCTAGCCATATGGCCTTCTCCACCGCATCTGTAACATTTGAAAGCACCAGGCTTTCCTTGCGGTTTGGGGGCATTCTTTTGCCTTCCGGAGTCGACATCCATAGCATCACTGTTACTGGGTCCAGCCCTTGATGAAGAAGGAACTCCACTGTTAGACTTGGGAGTCCACCAGGTGTTTCGCTTCTTCTCTGTGTCCAACTCTTCAAAGTTTTGCCCAATTTCTACTGCTCTTTCGACCAATTTATTGAAAGTGTTCTTGTCTTTGAGTGCAACATGAGTGAGTTGTTCTTTGATCTGGGTTTGTAGACCAGATCGGAGTTTGAGGCAGAGGTCGTAGTCAGAGAAGTTTGTGAATACCAACTTTTGTTTGAAGGATGCAACATATTCTGGAACAGAACTAGATCCTTGCCTAAGGGTCTCTAATTCTCTGATGGCCTTTGCTTCTTTGTTCTCATCTTTAAACATGCGTGAGAATTCCTCTAAGAAGTCTTGGAAGTCCAATTCTCCTGCAGCTTGTTTCTTAACGTAAGGTTCTGCCCATTTTCCGGCATTTCCCTTAAGATAAGACAACATTAAGCTGAGATGTTGTTGTTGCATTGCATTGGGATACTGTGTGAGGTAGAGGGATACTTGTGCCAAGAATGTTTCAACGTCGATGGAATCTTTTCCTCCAGTGAACTCTGTTGGCTTCGCAATTTTGGGAGCTCCTCCTGTTGATGTAGGTTTTGCTTCCAGTTCATCAATTCTTTCCCTATATTGACGAAGTTCTTCGTGGAGTTTTTCATTCTGGTCTTGTAGGACATCGTTCATATTCTTGAGTCTTTGAACTTGCTCTTGGACTGGAGCAATCGCAACATTGATAGCATTTGCGATATACTCAGCCAAAGCTTGTTCATTGTGAATGGTAGTGGCGGGAGCAGACATAGTACCAGTTGTATTCTGGAACCCGATTTACTGATGTCTGTGGTTGACTAGTCGTAACGGTCAACCCGAATAGGAAAGATGGTGAAAAGGAGATGGGAAAAGAAGTATGTAAATGGAAAACTGAGCAGTCCCCGATATCTGATCGGATCTACCATGTACTCAGGTCCTAAAGGGTTCTTTAATCAACCCAACTAGGCACTTCCCTATTTACTAACTAGGAAAACTATAGTAAAGGTTTTTGTGATCTTCCAAGTGGGAAAAACTCGAGGGACACGGTGCTCTTCCAGCCGAAGCTTACAAGCGACCAGTCTATCTTGAACAACGAGGCAATTCCACTAAATACTTCGAAGAAGACTAGATCTTCTATCGTATGAAGAGAAAACTATCATAAAAAGGAAACTATCATAGAGCTCAGCAGGCAGGGTCTTGGGCCAGCACTGAGGTCACGGATCGAACACCTAATGTTGTTCGTCCACCGTCTACTAGCAGCAGCAATGTAAGGCTGGGCCTGGTAGAGGTCTACTAACTACAAAAGACTATTGGTAGAAAAATGCGCTCAAATGAGCAAAGGGGAGAAGAAAGATCGCAACTTTTTTAGGGTCGGGCAAGACAAAATGTTTTGTACTGATCTGCAAGTGCGAGTGCCTTTACAGACGCGTACAGAAGATGATAAGAGACTTCTAGGAATCGTCTACAACGATACTATCATTGAAGAGGAATCCAGAAGAAAAGTATGCAGCGGTATGCAAGTTGGAGTCCCCTAAAGTTCAAACCTAATGTCACAACCCACAAATGAATTAACGCAAGGGCAGAGACTAGGACTCAAACTAAGGTTATCACAAAGAGAGAAAAGAGCAAGGATGTCTTGGATTGCTACAATTGTAGATACAAGAGGTTTGAACTAAAGAACTACTACAGCGAAACTAGCTAACTATATACACATATTGAAACTGAGATATAAACTGAGTTTGAAACTACTAGCCAATCATAAAATAGAAATGAGAATCGTACGATGTGATGGTTGTGACATTGTTATGACATCATATTCTAGAAGGTTCTAAGATCACATGATACTATCTTATCTTATCTTATCCGATAGCATCATAAAAGATCTCTTCATCTTCATCAGGAAGTTCGGTTATAGAAGCGGTTATAGGGATTTCAATGGAATTTGTGTTTGTCTTAGCGCTGGGTTTAGATGCTTTAGGGAAATTGAGAAAAGAGTAATGATTTGTATTTGGAATTCGTGACACAGAACCTCATAAGTTAGATCTGCAGGATGAGATCTAATAAACTTACCCATGACCCAAATATACTGGTCGCAGTAGAGGACAGGAAAGTCATGGTAGTCCCAACGGCAGTAGCCAAAAACGGAGGCCTATTTAGGCCAAGGATTCGCCATGCTGAGAAGCTGAAGTGACCATGGAAGGTATGGTGAAAACAGAGCTCGCCAATCCAAAGTGGGAACATATATCCACCGTGGCTATCTGGGATATGGTAGTCCTCACCCCCTGATGGTCATATTGAATGGTGCAGTATATCGACCACATCTCCAAATAACAATTTAAATTCTCAATACGGTTTGTTTCCTGGTCTTGGTTCTTGCCTCCCGAGTAATAGAGGAGGAGGATCTCAAACCACCAGATCCTGCCCCAATGAAAATACACGGGAGATAGGAGGTGGAGCCCAACAAATGCCAAACCAGGCATACCCTAATCCAAGCAGCACCACATGCAAAAAGAAAAAATTGAGAGCAAACATTCATATTGCAATATTAAACATTAAAGGGCGTGCATCCCAACACCTAGGACATATAGTGGCTCAAAAAAGTGTCTGAATGTTTGTGGAAATTTGTGTAATTGCTTCACTGTGAGTCAGGGTGTAGAAATATGACTGAGCCATAGTGAGGTGTCAGGACACCCTGTTTCTCAGCTTTATTAGTGTTCCCTATTGCGTGGGAATCCACTCACACCATGCGAATATATGGTCATTTTAATTTGATGACTCATTCGGACACTTTTTTGACTTTCAGTTTGACCAACACAATCTCTATAATTCTGACACTTTGTGTGACATCCTTTTGATCTAATCACTTATGCCACTCTTCTAAACATATTATCTATCCATTTCTGATATTCCTCCTTAGCTATCTTGCTCCACCCTGCTGCAACTCTGTCCTATAGCTGAAATAGCCTCTGTGGTGAATTTTAATAGGCTGTATGCAATTTCATGAGTAATTGCCAGAGATATTTAATAGATTTGAGGTCTTGGTACTATTCTGGCCATTATAGACACTAATATTGTGATCTTAAAACCATTTCATAGCTAACTTGAAAGCTCACTGTATATGACAAAAGATATCTTATTCATTATATTCTAATTGGGCAGGTCACTAATGCTACTAAGTCTATCAAAATCATTGATTCCATCATCTCCACTACTCTCTCAGCTCAGACAGTCAGTAATACCCTCAAGGTGTCCAATCTTAAAGCTGTAATGCAGAATAAAACTCTCTTTTATCTTCAACTCATATAAAGACAAGATAAACTTTTTCTTTAAAGAATCAGTACTGGACTGTTATGACTGGAAATTGGTTATCTTGTCAGATGAGACCAAAATACATAGTAAGGGGTCATGAAGCATGAAAAATTTGTGAAAAAAGGCAGGAGATCTACTGGAAACAAAAGAAGTTAAACAAAGACTTATGTTTGGAGGATGAAACTTGATGGTATGAGGCCACATAGGAAAAATATTTTCTATGAAATAGAGAGGATAATAAATACAGAGTGTCTCATTTCCATTTTAGATAGATGTTTGCTAAGAAGCCTGTAGGAGTCATGGATTAATAGAGAAGACACTTCCTTCCAATGAGATAATGACTCTAAGCACACCTCTAAGTTGGGCACCAATTACTTGAAGGCCACAATGTTAGTATTATATACCGACTAGTGCAGTCCCAAAACCTCAAATTTATTAAATATCTCTGGCAATTACTCATGAAATTGCATACAGCCTATTAAAATTCACCACAGAGGCTATTTCAGCTATAGGACAGAGTTGCAGCAGGGTGGAGCAAGATAGCTAAGGAGGAATATCAGAAATGGATAGATAATATGTTTAGAAGAGTGGCATAAGTGATTAGATCAAAAGGATGTCACACAAAGTGTCAGAATTATAGAGATTGTGTTGGTCAAACTGAAAGTCAAAAAAGTGTCCGAATGAGTCATCAAATTAAAATGACCATATATTCACATGGTGTGAGTGGATTCCCACGCCATAGGGCACATGAATAAAGCTGAGAAACAGGGCTTCCTGACACCTCACTATGGCTTAGTCATATTTCCACACCCTGACTCACAGTGAAGCAATTACACAAATTTCCACAAACATTCAGACACTTTTTTGAGCCACTGTAGCAACATATATAAATGGCCAGTGATACAGCACATAATGAGAGAGAGGAAGATCGGAATACTATGTCTACAAGAAACTCACTTGAATGACGAACATGAGACCCAAATAGAGACCCTATACTTGCGAAGAATGAGAGTTATAAACTCAAAAGACCCTATCCGCCCAGGAACTTCAGCAGGGGTTGCTTTTGTCATAAACCGAGAACTCACAAATGCCGACAACGCCAAAACTTTGAGCTCATCCCAGGGAGAGCGATGGCACTCAAAATTAAATGGCACAATGATGATAACCTCACCATCCTAAACATATATGTTCCAAACAATACCACACAACATCCGGAATTCTGGGGAAAAATCAACAAAAAATGGCAAGAGAAAAACCTACCACACCCAGACTTTATGCTAGGCGACTTTAACCTAACTGAAGACCCATTAGACAGAGCTCCAGCAAAACTTGACAATGAAAACACAATTAGCGCACTGAGAGAGCTGAGAAACCAACTAAATGTACAAGACACATGGAGAGAAACACACCCATAAGAAAGACTGTTCACATTCTATAGCAACATGAACTCACATTCAAGACTAGACAGAATATATGCATCACCTAGACACGATCAGAACATATGCGACTGGGATTCCCGTACCTTAGCAATACCGATGGACCACCGAATGGTCTCAATATGATTCGCGCCAACAAACACAACATTTATAGGACAAGGACGGTGGTCCTGGCCAATAGGACTGATAAATGACCTGAATTTAATCAAAAGAATGAGTGACCTCGGTAAAATAGCACAAAGGAAAATACTAGAACAAATCACACAAAGAAATGAAGATTCGAACCCACAAAGAGTATGGGAAGACCTCAAAATGCAGCTACACCAAGAAGCCTGCAAAACGGCTAAAGAACACCTAAATAAAATAAGACAATGCACCAAAAAAGTAGAAGATGACCTCAAGTCTACACTAGAAAACCACAACATAGACACCAACGAGCTCACCAGACGCCACAAAGCCTGGCTCGAAAGTGAAATCAACCACCTGGAAAAAAAACGATACAAAAACCTACAACTCCACTCCCAGGCCAAATGGGCAGCAGAAGGGGAAACTATAAGTAAATATTGGTCAAAGATCAACAGTGTCAAGAAACCTCGGGACGTAATACATAAATTGAGGATACCAAACACGAACCATTTTGCCACACACTCCGACAAGATGGCAGACATCGCACGACAATACCATGAAGACCTACAGAAGAACAATCAGTCCCAAGAAACAGAAGAGATAAGGGAAAGAACAAGAGAACAAGTCAAAAAAGAAATACTGCAACAAGCAGGTAGCGCAGCAGGGCTAGACAGTATCCCGTATGAGATCTGGAAGTGCCTAGACCAAAAGCATAAATCAGATCAACAAGAAGAACAACCAAGCTTCGATGTAATTAAGACACTCACACTGGTGATCAACAACATACAAATACACGGCATTGACGAACAAACAGAATTCTCCCTCGGATGGATGTGCCTGATCTATAAGAAAAAAGACCGAGCAGAGACAGAAAACTATCGTCCTACCTATTACACTTCTAAACACCAACTACAAAATCTTAACAAAAGTGTTAGCAATGCAACTAGTGAAAGAAGTACACACCCTTGTCCACCCAGACCAGAGCGGGTCCATCCCAAAGAGGTCAATCTTCGACCCGATACGCCTGGCAAAAGTCATGATCAAATATGCCGATATAACAGAGGAAGACGGAGCCCTAATAGCACTTGATCAGGAAAAAGCATACAATAGAATCAACCACGATTACCTTATAGAAAAGCTAGAGGCATTCAACCTCCCGCCAATATTCATTAAAACAATAAAGGCACTGTATAATAACACTTATGCCAAGGTCGCAATAAACGGAGTGCTGAGCTCACCCTTCAAAGTGATGAGAGGAGTTAGACAGGGCAACCCACTATCCTGCTTGCTATTCAACCTAGCAATAGAACCCTTAGCATGCAACTGTATATAATATCGGGTCAATTTTTTGGCGCTTCGGAGTCGTGAACCTCCCTTTCGTTATGACATTATTAATGAATCTAGCTCAATGTTCAACTTTTGTCACGCCTTCACTTCAAGTGTGAGTTTGAATAAAATCGGGCCCTTCTCTCGATCATAAAATTTTATATGATAATGAGTGACGCGTCTTTCCTCTATAAGGCCAAACATAACAATGTGATTGTCGATAGCAGAATTATGCTAGTTCTGGTGATTGTGTACTATGTATTGTTATTTATTGCTATCTACTTTCCTCACGAGTTCACTGATGTATAACCTTCAAATCCGTATACTGCTTTGCATCTGAAAAACAATGCTTCGTCTACTTTGGCAATTCCATATTAGAAGTTGGTGGTGGCAGCAGTGAACTCGGTTCGGGCAAAACCGACTTGAGACAAGTCGGAATCGAACACAGTGTAGAAGCGCTGGAGGAATACGTAGCCATTAATAAAGGCATGCTCTACGCCAATGGGTGTATTAAGGCTTTTAACGACGAGAAATATGTCATGTTCATAGCCATTAACCATGTAGTTGAGAGAACGAGGCCAGATTTGTGCATCAGAGTTGAGACGGTATATTTCCTGTGCAAATGGTGAACAAGGAGTGTGAGGGCTGACAGAATTGACATACCAGGCCAATATGGAATTTCAACACACGTAGGGCGTCGTATTTTTCAATGGTAATCTGGAGAAGACCATTCGCCGCATTCACAATACCGCCGGTTGCATCCTTGTACCTTTCATAGGCATCTACCGAACGCTGATGAGACCATTGTTACTCGCTGCACTCAGAATACACACCGGAGGCAATGTAAAGAAAGGTGCAACTAGAGTCCACGACGCCAGTGGTGTGGGGTATGAGTTCCATATTACCGTAGATGATCCTCTGATTGATACCCCAATACCGCGATAAGGGGGGGTTAGGGGTGACAGGACTGAAACAAAACATTTACTCTCAGTCTGGATTGATACAGAAGCTGAGGTGCCTTACGTGTATCTAAGTCTGTCACGGTACACAGGGTCGTATCCACCAAAGGTAAGCTGTCCATGGTTGACTACACCTCGAACGACGGGCTGGAAAGAGATACTGACAACACGCCGACGAATGGCGTTATGCATATACAGATAGTCAGTGACAGACGGGATCGTGTGTTCTTGTAAATTTTGATTTTGTAGGGCGTAGAGGCTTGACATTTGAGGCCCGATACCAAGGACACCGTCAAAACCGAGCGGAGCAGAAGTGGCAATAGCGATTGGCATTTCGATGGAGAGCCGATTAGTGAAAGTTAATAAATCTTTGAATATAGTTCCTATAGATACTAATCGTAGGTATTTTCAACTTATGATTGTTGTATATCATACCTTGCAAGTAATTGATCGCCACAGGCTCTCCAGTGTTGACGCCGGTGGAGCTCAGGTACGGATTGCGGGTGCCAACCCATGTGATCGAACTAGAGCTGTCGACAATCAAGTTGTCTTCAATAATACGTTAGCACCCGCATGTTTTCTCAGTGTTGAACTTACAGGTTATGGGGGAATTGCCAACTTTAACTGCTACGGTGTAGGCCACACCAATGTTTGACAAAGGGAAATCAACACGAGCACGTGGGCCAAGTGTACTGTATTCCCTAGTAAAGGCCGCCATGCGAGCTTCATCGTGCCGCAAGATGTCAGTAACGTTGGAGAATGTTAGCCTCCTGGTCATGGGGAGGGTGATGAGGGAATTATGAACTTCAACGGGCAATCCCGTGATGGAGGAAACCAGGAGCGCCAACAAGGATAGAACGGAGAACATGACTTACTGGAAAGTCATATCATACTCGGTTATATACGTGATAGCGAACGCGATGGCAATGTTGAGCACCTTAGCCACGTCAGTCCCCCTCGAAAAAGTGATGACGAGATAGTTACGATGCGAGTCATCGCGAGAGACTGTTTGCTTTTGATCCTGGCATGTTATTTCTGAATCTCAGTGTTGACCAAAAATAGTCAGTCAGCACTTGACCTGACAACTAGTCGGTGCGTCAGCATCAGAGAACGGATGAATCCTATTGTAGCCGTGGGAAGTATCAACATTGCAACCTGCAGAAAGCCTGGGAATCGGAATCGTGGCTATTTTGAAGATGCGGGTAAAACCAGAATTCATTCGGTGTGTAGAATGAAATACTAGTATGGTCTTTGCGGTTGGTAAATGACAGGCAAGGAAGGTACTGCACATGGGGGTATGCGTGAAGATGAGTGGTGCACTACAAACCAGGGTATCGTTGTGGTCTTGGTATCTGGTCATTAGATGAAAGGTTTTGCTTGCAAATTCCAAATACGAGCATACTCTCCCCCTTTCTTCATGAGTTCATCGTGCGTCCCTTATTCCTGGACAGTTTCATCGATGTACCTGCAGTGACCGCGTCAATGAGCAATGATGTTCGAGCAGACAGAAACTCACATGTTGTGTAAGATTTCCAAATCGGTGAGTGGAGAATATCATGGTCTTGTTGCCCTTCAATTTCCGTAGACGCTCTTTTTCCACCAGTTATAACTACGTTCAAATTAACATCTCGAAGAAACAGGGCTGCGCACCATATTCGGCCGTTGGATCCAGAGAGGCACTCGGCTCGTCAAATAACAGCATGCCAGCGGAAGACTCAGTTTCAGAGACTAATGAGCGCATAAATGTGCGAGAACTATTTGAACGGTTGACACCGAAACATAAGGGGTCAAGGTATGGTCACATGCATTGCAAGCCGCTGCATCTGCCCGCCGCTCTGGAGGCATAGACATGTGGACATTGTAGACCGGACTCCAATCAGAAGAGTCGACGGGTTGCCCAAAAAGCATCGTGGTATCTTCAGGGAGGTCCCCATAGTAAATAGCTATGTGATGGTCGGGGTAGGAGCTCGTCGATGAAATCTTCTGTGCCGCCGAGCCGAGCGGCTTCCCGAACCTTGTCATTGTCATGTGCGAGGGCAGGGTTGCCAAGCCCGTTGTTCTCGCGGATCTGTGTGTATTAAATACGTCACTTTTGCAGTGCACCAGAATAAGAATAAGAATGTTCTACATGGTGCGTCGACATACGTGCACATATGAATTCGCCAAGGTTACCTGCGACAAGCTCCCGGTGGTAGTTAAATAAAACAAGGAGTTGACCCAGGCCTTGTATGTGAACAAAATCCTGGTTGGTCGCTCTTGCAGCTCAAATTATGTTTCCGGCTTACAGCTACTTTCATATCGATAGACCGGATTTCATTTTGTTCCCCTCACCGCTTTTGTTTAGTTGTGGAGCTGTACAAACAAAAGGGTCCCTGCTCTTATCGGTCACCGAGCTGTGTCTGTCACCTCTCGCAGCATATAACTATTGATTGACGACCTTGTGCTACCATGTATACTGCTATGCTATTATCTTCACCATTGACCATGCTGATTCATTATGGTGGTGCAAGTTCAGTGCTACTCGGCCCCATGCTCTCAGCCTGGTCATTAGCATGACAGCTTTCTCATCTTTTGAATAACCGTCTCAGTGATGATCCGACCAAGTCCATCTTAACAAAGAGGAGCAGCGAGGGATACTTCAACAGTGCTTTCCTCGCGCTGGATACTGGTTTCCCACCTATTCCTTTATCCATGTTGTTGAAAACATGCCACCGCAGCAGATCTTGACTCATCCTTTTTGTGTTCCAGCTCTGAGTCAGCGGTCTGTCAGTGAGAGAATAACTTTTGTCATTATCATTATGATCATCTAAAACTTAAGAATCTGATCCTTCAGCTGTTTCAGGTATCACTGTCTTGATTCCGTTGAATACTGGAGTGATTTGGGGACGTGGTCAGTCAAATTCAACTTCAGCTTCCCCTCGACATTTCTTTTATCAACTTCTTCTGGCGCGTCTGTGCAAAGATGGGATGCCTAGTAGAGGAGATAATCAGAATAAAATGCAACTAGTGAAAAACTATATACACATTTGTGAAGACATGTCTTTTCATAGTTCATTCAATGGTGAATTCAGAAACTTCAACACCCATTGCCTGACTAGCATATATTGAAGTTCAGAAAGCAATAGGTTTGGAATGCACTCAATACATGACACTTGATACTAGTAGGGGAGTTAGAGAAATTACCATCTTTGCACTGCAGGCTTGATTCACTTACTGAAGCATCTGCTGCTGTGAGCAGACAAGGACGTCCACTTTAGCCTGTGAGACGAGAGAGCCGAAAAACTCGGTTAACAGTTGTGAGTAGCTCATGCTATGCTACTAGATTACATATGAGCAAACATGGTCACCTATTACTGGGATGTGATGGCAGTTTCCAGTCATGGTGGCAAGTCTCAAGAGTACTGTAATGTGTCGGGCAGAGCGTCGGACAGGTGGCCATTCTAGGATACTTCGCGTGCCCAAATATTGTAACAGGTGAGACCCTTTTGTTTGTATGGCTCCACAACTAAACAAAAGTGGTGAGGGGAACGAAATGAAATTTGGTCTATCAATATGAAAGTAGCTGTAAACAAAGGCTTAGAATATTGGCTGTTGACAAAGATCTGACCACAGCCTGTCCTGTGCCATCCCAGGGTAATATATGTTGCAAAAGCTGAGAACAACAAGAAGTGGACTGTCCTGTTGGTCCCACATGACTGTGATCAAAACAAAAAGCTGAGAGAGCGGACAAATAAGCATCATTGTGATGTCTTTTGATGCCTCAATGATTTTCCAAGCTATGGAAGTGTGTCAAGGGTGAAATTTCGAGCTGAAATTCTGCATTGTGCGTGAGACTTGAATGTTTATGTTTTGGAATGTGGGTACATCGAGGCAGGCAATCGGGTTGTAAGGATCATATATCCTCTATGCCTGGACCACTGCTTCAGAACAAACCTTAATGCTTGAACCTTTCAATGTGTTCGAGACCATCCACATGACCTAATGATGCGATCAGTGTCATACTTTGCATCCAAACATTACTTCACTACCATCATCTATCCATATGGTCCCAGTTCCTGCTTTTTACAACAAACTTGTATCTCTGTCCACTTTCAGTCCTTCGCCATCGTTACTGACACACCATTGTCAATTCACAGCTGTCAACTATACTACTCGACCCTCGCTATCCTGTCATCACTACTCATTCAATCTTCATACCCTCTTTATTTTCCATTCTTATCAATCCAAGTACAACACCACCTTTTTCTACCCTGGTCCTCACATAATCGCTTGGCTCATCCATCACCGAGGACCCTTATTGTTTTCAGTATAAGTTGCCCATGTACACTCTCATATCTAGTGGTAAATCCTACAGTGAGATACCCACTCCAAGAAAGACCAAAAAGCCTCTTGAAAAAGTCCTCATCTCTAGTCCTAGTATCTCCTGCTTTCATGTTACTGGTGTAACGAGCATATTGGCGCTGGGCTTAAAACCCCATATTTTGACACTCGTCTCACGTCTACAGGAGTTACCACTAGTCCATGGCCTTCTTACCCCTTTAGCAGTACCGGTGGCATCCCATGCTTACCGCACACCATACCGACTGCTGCACCACATTCTACGAACCGATGTCCTTCCATGTCCTTGCCACGTCCACATAGCTCCATTTGGTGCGTAGTTTGTTTCCTGTGCGTTATCACTGATTCCACGGCAAGTGTTATTACATGTTGCCTCGCGCTATGTATACTTACAGCGGTTACTACACTCCAGCGCTACTGATCTCGCCTAGAGTATTCCGAGTACATACAAATTAGGATATAAGCACCGCGTACCCCACACGATAAAGTACCTGATTTTACACCATTGCACGTACTATAGGTCAGGATTATTGTCTAGCTCGGGATCAACCCAGTAGTGGACATAGTCTTTAAAGTTCCCTTATCGCTCGTTAATACATCACGCTCGTTCTCCATTACCACCGGCATACCACTGGACTTTTGATTGTTACTTTTGACTGAACTTCTCATGCTCTGCTACTTTACCGCTGAAAGTACTGCAGACTTCTTTACTGTTTTTTGCACCGCTTGCAACCTTACTGCTACCGCTGAGACCACTGCTTGACATCGCTCGCTAGACGCAACTGTTACTGACTTTATCTTGACGATGGTAGCACCACAACGCACGATGCTAGTTCCGGCGGTATCGTCGCTGACCACGGCAACTTACCGCTGACTCGGATGCTTGTTTCGCAAATAAGTTAGACTTGAACTTGACCATACTAATAGGCATCCCCCTTTAGGGTCGAATGCTCTTGTTCTTACAAGTGAAGCAGACTAGATGGAGCGCAAGACTAACATACTAGTTTAGGCAGTGGTTTATCTACAGCCCAAGCTAGGTTGTATCTTTACACTGGTTGACACACCTCATTTATATCTCTTTTCTTCACAATTCCCTGCTGAACCCACCATCAGCCTTACAGGGTGGAACATGTGCTCAAAGTAGAAATTCTTAGTGATGTTCCAGCCTGGCTTGGCTCAAAAGCCCCGGCTTTGGCTTGGCTTCAGATGGCCATGGCTTTGAGAGAAATCACAAGCTGGGCCCAAGCCCTTGACAATGGCTTGGCCCTGGCCCGGCCTGGCCCAAGCCGTGGCCTGAGTACGCAAAAGGGTAGGCAAATGAATTCAATAATTAGCAGGTAGATAAAACAAAAATCAAACACTATCTATGTCATCCTCATCATCCTCCAGCAGTGAGACATCCCAACCATCTTCATCGTCACCTTCACTCATCATGCTGCCATTAGCATCTGGTTCAACAGCTAACAGAGCATAGTTGTTTCATTGACAAGTATGCATTGTTTCCTATCAGGTAATCAGCATGTGAGTGTGGTAGGTGTGCGCAGACTTACCAGCAAAGCTTGCACTTGCGGTGCTTCTTGACTTTGCCATTGGACCCGGTGTGCTCAAATGTAGTGCTGAAAAATTCTTCAGTGTCAGCAGTTCGGAGCTCATGCATTGATGCAGTGTCCATGATTGACTGAACATCAATGTCGGTGAGGATACTATCCTCACCCACTAAGTCTGAGTCTGTTCTTGAAGCTGATTTGTGAGGTTTTTTTGCTGATAACATGTGTTAAGTCAAATTATGTCATGAAGGAGAAGATAAATAAATGTGTGCTTTGGGTTTGTATGCGCTGTCTTCTTAGATAGATGATCTATAGATAAACACCTATAAAACCAAATATCTCCACAGTCAGTGATTCAGACAAATACCAATGACTGATAATGTGGTTGTACGTGGGTGGCTGTTTATGCTCCCCAGGCTACAGTCAGCAAATGAGTCACTTATGTGAGATCAGCAACTCTTGGACAATAACAAAGATTCTCAAAACAACTAAACTTCAAAGAAAAACACAGAAGTTGAACAAACTCAGAAACAAAAATAACTGGCCAAATGTCATATACCATACTTCTGATCTCAGATCCAATCAGATCCAATCGATCCTATTTCCATCCGGTCCACAGATCCTGTCCAGATCACCCATCCGAAAGTGCCTGCTTCTCGCACTCTAACTCCCTTGTGGAAATCTGCGTCTATCTCCTTTCGTCATTCCTCCTGTCTCCGGTATTCTGGCTGTGTATATTTCCGTCCTGCTCATTGATCTGTTACCTATGTTTCATTTCCGACTTGTGCTTACTGATCCGCTGTGCACTAACTAATAAACTTCCATTATACATTGTACATAGCCCTCGGTCCCGGACTCGTTGATTATCCGTACTAGTTACTTACAGTATATAAACCACTTGTAGATCTCTGTAGAACCTTAGTTCGAATATCATCTTAGATTCTACTCATTCTGTTCCTCCAGACTTGAGTAACTTCCAACTCTAGTATCTTCCGAGACTTAGGATTGATTCCTATAAGTCTACATCTCCGACTCTACCATTTGGTAGTATATCTCTGTTAGTTTCTAGTTAAGGACTCGTTCTGAGACTAGCCTTATTCCTTGTTCCATCTCCACGTTCCGGGTAACCTTTGGATGTCCGGATCCGCTATGCTACCACTTCCGGATCTTTGGATGTATATCCTCCCTCTGAAATAAGGGGCATTACTTGTTACAGCTGTACGTGCCCCTATTCATTTTCCCTTTGTTTCCTTACTTGCATATCATGTCACATGACTCTGACTCACATGCTCAACGCATCTGTACAAACACATGCCTTCCTTATTAGGATACGCAGTTACGTTCTCATGGTTACTTGGTCTGTGCGCACATATTGGCCTATTTAAGCACAGTGTACTTGTAGTAGATTCCCTACTTTAATCTTACTGGGTTTTACCTGGAATCTCCTTCGCTTAGGTCTCCAACCTAAGTCGTCTTGAATCGTCTCTAAGTCTAAGCACTCCTTAGCCTTAGTCTCTATTCTTGTAGAACCTCTAAGACTTATCTTGGAGGCCGAACCCTTGATCATACTCGGAATGCGTTCCTTGTACTTTCACCTTGTCTTCTTCTGGGCATTGTAGGAACTTCCCAGCAGACCGTCTGTGTCTTTTCACTGTTGCTGGTGACGCCACCCCAGTTCGTAACAAAAGATTAAAGTCCACCTGATCGTCGACTATCCAGTCTTCGACCCTGAACCCAGAACTAGCGTACGCGTACGCTGAGCAGATTGTCAAGAGAAGCCCTCTGACAGAAGACAAGCCCTAACGGACAGCAAGACAGCGCATGTAGGCACCGAGAAAGTATAACTCATTAAATGAATCATCAAACATGGCGACCAAAGAATTTGAATACAAGATCGGTCAACCAAAAGGTTTTGATGGAGATCGCGATAACTCCCGAGAGTTTATCCAGTCGTGCAACTTGCACTTTGACATCAATGAAAAGCTCTATACCACCGACAAGCAGAAGATCATCTTCATAACATCCTTCATGACCGAGAAGAATGCCAAATCTTGGAAGGAACAGTTCCTTGACCATGCCCAATCAACCACACCTCTGGACAAAAAGTTGGTTATGGAACCATGGTGGATTTTATGAAAAGTTTTAAAGAAGCCTTCGAGCCAGTGGATACTAAAGGAACCGCACTCACGAAACTCAGGGATCTCAAACAAGGAACTGGAGATCTTCACACTTACATGCTGATTTCGAGGCACTTGCAGCCAAGGCTCATATCACGATAATGCAACAAAAATCCAATTCTTCCAAGACGGCCTGAGTTGGGGTATCCTTACAAAGCTTTTCGCACTAGGAGATGTCTCCGAAGTATTTCGAGACGTTGTGCTGCAATGCGTTTCCATTGACAATTCCTATCATCGCCTTCAAGCCATGAGGACGCATCATGCTCCACAACAGAAGAAGAAGAACTACGGAAATGCACGATACATTCCTAATCATGACTCCAACGCAATGGTCATAGATCGAATCTCCGACACGGAAAGATCTGAATGCATGAAGAAGGGACAATGCTTCGGATGCAAGAAGACAGGACACTGCATTCATAATTGTCCTGACAGAAAGAAGAAGACCCCACTTCGTCAAACTGAAGTCAAAGAAGGGGAAGACAATGAAGAAGAAACTGTAAGACGGATCGTTGTGGATTTTTGACTTGGAGAAACAAAGACTCGACGTATGTTTCTCCCAAAGTATTACTAAGACTTGTACGCGCTGTAGGTGAAAGAAAAGAACTTCGTATCCCTATAACCCTTCACTCGCGCACTCGCTTAAAATCCATCAACACCACCGCTGTGATTGATTCTGGCGCAGCTGGAACATTCATCTCTGAGGAGTTCGTGAAGCTCCATCAAATCACACGACGAAAACTGAAGACACCATTTCGAGTTACTACGGCAGATGGAACTCTTATCAAAGGAGGACCGATCACGCACTACTGTCTCCTGGTGGTCAAAATTGATGAACGAACCATGTATGGAAAATTTAACATTACCAAACTAGGAAGAAGAGATCAAATCCTTCTGGAATTCCATGGTTACGAGCAATGAACCCAAGTATGATTGGGCTGCTGAAACACTTGTCCTCCTCGAACAGCAAAATCGGATGAAATCGAAATTGACTTGGATACGGATCGGAAAAAGAACGGGTTGCCTCAACTCTTCAATCATCATTCCAAATGGCAACATTCCTGACTTCCGAGATCCCTTGTCACTCTTCCGATTGATGTTCCTAAGGACCCAGAACCTGAAGTACAAATGCCATGTACTATAAACCCCACTCCACGTGTACAACTGCCGGACCAGTGTCACTGATTCCCCGCACAGAAAAGCGCAAGAATGAATCTGAACCCGAACATCGGGTCGGACAAGAACCTATCGAACAACGACCAATAGAAGAACAGAAGCAAGGAAAGAGAAAAGCAGAAGAAGAGATCCAGGGACGAGACACCAATGTACCGAAACTATCCAAGTTCTATGTTCCCCCGAAAAATCTTCCCTCGGCTTCTAATGAGGAAATCCCTGATGAAGAAGAACCCGTGCCCTCATTGATCCCAACAGAGGATGATGATCAATTCAATACCATGCAAGACGTTTGGCATGCACCAGAAGTTCATGAAATTTCCTCTTATGAACTAGGAGATGGAGAATTTCTTGTGGAATACGATACTGATGGAGTCAGCATGAGAATCATAGAAGAAGTCTCCATGGACACGCCCCTAACACGTGATGGAACTTCTCGACTCGAACAACTCCCCATTACTCCACAACTCCTCTTTCCCCCCGAAATACAGTAACAAAGCTCAGGAATTCGCCACAGATGAGAAGGAAAAGAAGAAGAAACCCTTCGAAGAATTGGTCCCGGACTATTGCACGACTTTGCAGATGTCTTTGCTAAAGATGGGTTGAACAAATTACCTCCCGAACGCCCTGGTATAGATCATCGGATTGACACTAAACCCGGTTTTATCCCTCGCACGTCTAAGGTTTACCTGTTATTGGAAAAAGAACGCGCCGCCGTCAAAAGTTTATTGATGAAAACATTGCGAAAGGTTTTATCTCAGAATCGAAGTCACCCCAGGCTAGTGGCTTCTTCTTTGTGGGAAAGAAGAGTGGAGAACTGCATCCCTGTCAAGATTACCGCTACATCAATGATTGGACAGTCAAGAACGCATACCCACTTCCACTTCCTATCTCCCTCGTCGCACGACTTCACAACGCACAGTTCTTTACGAAAATGGATATTCGGTCCGTTATAACAATATTCGCATCCATCCTGATGATAGGTGGAAAGCTGCTTTTACAACGGAATTTGGCCTCTTCGAACCGAACGTCATGTTCTTCGGCCTTTGTAATTCCCCAGCAACCTTCCAAGCATACATGAATCGCACCTTCCAACAAGAAATCAATGAAGGATGGATGGTTATCTACATGGACGATATCCTGATTTTTCTACAACTATGGCAGAACACCGCGAACGGACTAGACGGGTTTTGATGAAAATACGGAAAGAACACCTGTTCTTGAAACCGGAGAAATGCACCTTCGATGCAGAAGAAGTAGAATACCTCGGAATGATAATCTGTCCCGGACAAGTTGCTATGGATACTGCCAAAACCAAGGGAATCTCCAAATGGCCATTCCGAAATCTGTAAAAGATGTTCGGTCATTCCTCGGCTTTTGCAACTTCTATCGCACGTTCATTTCCCACTACTCTGACATTGCCCGACCCCTTATCGATCTGACAAAGAAAGATAAGGCCTTTGATTGGTCACCGAATGCATGGACACCTTCGAAGAACTGAAACGGCGCTTTACATCCCAACCGGTACTCCGTAACCCTGATCCTTCCCAACAATTTGCTATTGCTACCAACGCTTCGCTGTAGCAACCGGCGGAGTTCTCTTGCAGACTGATGAAAATGGTGTTTATCACCCATGTGCATATCTTCACAGTCTTTGAACCCCGCAGAACGCAATTACCAGATCTTTGATCAGGAACTCCTTGCCGTAATATGGGCATTGAATGAATGGCGTCACTATCTTGAAGGAACCCACACCCTGTCTTGGTATTCACTGACCACAAGAACCTTCTGTACTTTAGAAGTGCACAGAAACTCACCCGCGCCAAGCACGTTGGCAACTGATTTTGTCTATTTACGACATTGAACTGCATCATGTTGCAGGTACTAAATTAGCAGTACCTGATGCACTATCTCGCCGGCCCACTACGATTCCGGTAAAGACGATAATGAAGACCAGACTCTCCTCCCTGACGCTCTATTCGTTCGTCTTATTGACACCGACTTGAAGGATGTGCTGTCATCCTCTGACCCCCTCGACGACCCTGTCTTCAAGACGGCGTCTGATGCCCTTGATGGCGTGTGCCTTCCCCCTATGAAATCGGCACTCTCTGAATGGAAGATTGAGGAGAAGTCCTCTATTTTAAGAATCGCGCCTATATTCCACCGGCGCATCGCTCCGATATCCTGAAACGGTATCATGATCATCCTACCGCGGGCATCCCGGTAGATTCAAAACTGAAGAACTTGTTAAACGAGAAGCCTGGTGGCCCGCTATGGGCTCCTATATTCGGAAATATGTTGAAGGGTGCGCCCTTTGTCAGCAAATGAAAACAGATACACATCCTATTCGCCCCGCTCACCCAATCCCTCTCTGCGACTCGCCTTTCTCCCAGATCTCTGTCGATCTTATCACCGACCTCCCTGTCTCTGGTGGCTTTGACAGTATCATGGTCGTGGTAGACCATGGCCTTACGAAGGGGGTAATTATTATCCCTTGTTTGAAAACCATCACTTCCGAAGGGTTGCTAAACTATTTTTGAAACATGTCTACCGACGATTTGGACTCCATGACAAAGTTATCTCGGATCGAGGCCCGCAGTTCCTATCTCGCTTCTCAAAGGAACTTGCCCGACTTCTCGACTACGTCATGCTCCATCCAGGCTTATCACCCCAGACTGATGGTCAAACTGAAAGGCTAAATCAAGAACTTGAAACATATCTACGCATCTATTGCCGCAACAACCCTGAAGATTGGGTAGAACATCTACCAATCGCCGAATTCGTCCACAACCACCGAAAACATGATGCAAGGAATGCATCACCCTTCTATCTAATGATGGGATACGAACCACGGCTATCCCTCACCTTATCCCTGATCATCCGTCCCCGCAGCAGAAGATCGAGTACGATCCCTGCAGAAGATAAGAGAAGAAGCAATGCCTGCATAACATTGCAATGCAGACAATGGCCGAACGATCCCGAGGAGATAAGTACATCCCATGGAAGATGGAGATAAGGTTTGGCTATCTGCCGCTAATCTTAGACTCAAACTCCCATCAAGGAAACTGCCCCAAAAGATACGGACCTTTCCCGATCATTGATGTCTTATCCCCATCACGTTCACACTCAAACTCCCTCCGCAGTGGAAGATTCATCCACGTTCCACGCTTCTGTCTTATCGTCCTATAGTGAAACGGACGTACACGGTCCGAACTTCCCTGAACCACCACCTAACATCATCGAAGAAGAAGAAGAATATGAATAGAAGCAATTCTTTCTCACAAAGGAACGGCAATCGCCGACGCTATCTGTTTCTTGGAAAGGATACTCATCGGGAGATAACGAATGGCTCCCAGAAAAGAACTTGAAGAACTCCGCTCGAATCTTGAATGCTTATAAGAAGCAAAGCCCTCTGATTATCCTTCAGTCAATCAACCGCACTAGCACTTGATCAACTACCACATCGAAATGTCTTTCCCCACTGCCTACATCACTCCCGTCACCATTGCACAATGACTCCGACTCTGAACTGAAAATACGGAACTCTTACCACTGAAATCGACAATACCTCCTACATTGAAGCCGCATTCTCTGTCAAGGACATGCCCTTGAAATCGAAAGAATCCTCACTGAAAGAGGTGCTTTCCCTGCCCTACTCCTTGTCAACATCATCCGTACCGCAGCCCTTATCGAACCACGCCAAAGAACAACAGAGATTACACTCCGTCACCGTTTCCTTCATCTTCAAAAACGTATTCGTGCTTACGCTATGTTGTTGCTTCCCATTCTTTTAAGAATGATGTTGAAGAAGCTATTCACATCATTGCCGAACGTCGAGCAGGCATTGCTCGACCTCCCTCTCCGCAGAAGATACGCCACTTCCTATTCCAGCACCCGCTTCTTCGCGCGTGTATTCTAGTCTTGACGCCTTTGCTGGCTTATCACTGCTGTCCAAGAGATCGGACAACTCACTAATTCAGTCGTCGAAACCATCCAGCAATCAGTCGCTGAAACCAGAGCGGCTAGAAACCTAGTGGAAGAAGCCATCACTGATTTACAACAAACGCAAGCTGACCTTGCATCTCCCCGAACCCCATCCCCATCGAACAGCCGACCTCATCACCCCGTTATAACCGCTCATTGCCCTGATGGCTGTATGAACCTTGCACAAAGAGCAGTGTGAGGCCACTAAATTACTAGGTATCCTACCACCGAGTTGGTAACACTCGGTCCCTCGACTTCGCGACCTTCACATACATCCTCCCATGTCTATCCATCATCATTCGGTCCAATGGATCCTGTCTCTCCAGTCTTAGTAAAAGACTTCGGCATAACCTCCCCGTCTTCCTCTGACGAACTTCTTGTGGCTGCTGAACGAGCAGCTACTCCTGACCTCCCTACATCAGCGTACGCTCTCACCCTGCTCAGCAAGCGCAGCTTAGGCGCGATAACACACTTGCCCTAAAGCGTATGAAACGGAATAAGGGAAAGAAGCGCGCCAGATCTATCAGTCCTAAACCCGTATCTCACTGTCACCCTTACGCAAAGTCCATTCCAACCCCGACGAAAACATGAAATGTCATGTCTGCGGACTGCTTGGACATCGTCAGAAAAATTGTGCGGAATATCAGTGCAAGGTTTGCAGATATTGGTCGCCTACTCATCTATCCATCTATTGTCCTCGACGAGTTGGACCTCCTCCTTTCGAGTTAACTTGGAAGGAGAGGGATTCTATGACGCACTTCACGCTTGGGAGCAGCAGCTTGACGAGAACGAATTCAAGCAGAAAAGAGGAGGACTCTAAACGACGCGCCGGTCTTGAAGAAGCTGCGTACATGAGAAGCGGGTCCTTTGCTGACGAAGACTACGAGTGGAGTGATGATCCTGTTTACTATGCGAACCAAGATGAGTAAAGCCGGTGACTTTACGTGTAAAAATGGGGTAATGTTACAATCGTACATGCCCCTATTCATTTTCCTTTGTTCCTTTCTTGTATATCTCGTGACGAGACTCTGACTCATATGCTCAACGCATTTGTACAACACATACCTTCCTTATTAGGATACGTATTATGTTCTCACGGTTACTTGGTCTGTGCGCACATATTGGTCTATTTAAGCACAGTGTACTTGTAGTAGATTCCCTACTTTAATCTTACTGGGTTTTACCTGGAATCTCCTTCGCTTAGGTCTCCAACCTAAGTCGTCTCTAAGTCTAAGCACTCCTTAGCCTTAGTCTCTATTCTCGCAGATACCTCTTAGACTTGTCTTCGAGGCTGAACCCTTGATCATACTCGGAACGCATTCCTTGTACTTTCACCTTGTCTTCTTTTAGACATTGTAAGAACTCCCAGCAGACCGTCTGTGTCTTTTCACTGTCGCTGGTGACGCCACCCCAGTTCGTAACACCCTTGTTGGCTTATCTGCTGTGCAGAAGATTAGGGAAACAACAAATGCCATTATCGAAACCATTTGACAATCTGTTGTGGAAACCAGAGAAACCAGAGGATTAGTCAAAGAAGCTATTTCTAGCATACAAGAAGCTACATCTACCCTAGACAGCCCACCTACCCCATCTCCTATCACTACCTCTACTATCAAAGAACACCCCAATTGGCTCTACGAGCCATGTACTGAAGAGCAGTGCAAAGCTGCTAAAGAATTAAGGATCAAGTTTGCTGAGCTAATCGCACTCAGTCCTTGTCTTAGAGACCTTCACATTCACCCACCCATAGCCATCCCAGCATCATTTGGACCAGCAGATCCTACTGCTTTAATCCCTGTTGAAGCTTTTGGAGTAACATCTCTGTCTTCTCCAGATGAACTCAGCATGGCTGCTGAATGTCCAGATACACCTGACCTCCCCGCCTCAGCATACACCCTCACCCCCGCGCAACAAAGGAACCTTAGGCGTGAAAATTGTATTGCCCTTAAGTGCATGATGCATGATAAAGGAAAGAAATGGGCATGCTCTGCTAGCCCTTCCCCTGTCGTTTCACCCTCACCACTCTGTACATCAACTTCTAACTCAGACAAAAACATGAAATGTCATGTCTGTGGGAACTACAGACACCAGCAGAAGAATTGCCCTGACTATCAATGTCAGATTTGTGAGTACTGGGCTCCCACTCACTTATCCATCTACTGCCCCCAGTGGCTCGGTGACTCACCATTCACTCTCACTTGGAAAGATGACGGCTTATATGATGCACTTCATAAGTGGGACCAATACCTCATTAACTGTTATGAACTGGGATGGCATCACCAGTGACAGTGAAAAGACACAGCCAGTCTGCTGGGAAGTTCTACTACATTCAGAAGAGAATGAGGACGATGAGTACATGGAGGATTCCAAGTACAAACAGGGTTTAAGTCTAAGAGTTGCTGTTAAGACCATACTCAAAGGTAGAGAGATCCAAAGGGCTTTGGCCTCAGTTCGTGCACTATGCCCCTTTCCCGAGTAATGCCCCTTATTTCAGGGAGAAGTTATACGTCCGAAGATCCGGAAGGAGTTGCGTGACGGGTCCGGACGTCCGAGGGTATTGGATATGATACGTCCAAAGGTTATCCAGAATGTAGGAATAGAACAAAGATTAAGACTAGCTTCGGAACGAATTCCTAACTAGAAACTAGCAGAGATAAACTATCTGAAGATAGAGTCGGAGATATAGACTATAGGAATCAATCCCAGTCTCGGAAGATGACTTAGAGCGGAAAGTGGCTTAAGTCCGGAGGAAGCAGAATGAGCAGAATCTAAGATGATATTCGAACTAAGGTTCTACGGAGATCTACAAGTGGTTTATATACTGTAAGTATCTAAGACGGATAATCAACAAGTCCGGGACCGAGGGCTATGTACGAAGTGTAACAGAAGTCTATTAGTTAATGCACAGCAGATCAGTAAGCATGAATCGGAAATGAACACAGGTAACGGATCAGTGATGTAGGACGGAAATATACACAGCCAGAATACTGGAAACAGGAGGAATGACGAAAGGAGATAGACGCTGATATACACAAGGGAGTTAAGGTGCAAGAAGTGAGCACATTTGGATGGGTGGTCCAGACAGGATCTGTGGACCAGACGGATATGGAATTGATCGGATCTGATCGGATATGGTTGGATCTGAGATTAGAAGTATGGTATATGACAGTTGTGACTCAAAGACGATCAAGAATAATGACCAAGGCTAAGGAGTGCTGAGACTTAGAAATGATTCAGACGACTTAGGTTGGAGGCCTAAGCAAAGGATATTCCAGGTAAAACCCAGTAAGATTACAGTGAAGTACACAAGTGTAATACAGTGTGCTTAAATAAGCAATATATGCACACAGACTAAGAGAGACGTGAGAATGTAAGTGCGTATCTAAGAAGGAAGGCAACTATAGTGCAGACACATTGATCGTATGAGTCAAGAAGTATGTGACATAATTACAAAGTAAAGACAAAAGGAAAATGAATAGGGGCACATTTGTAACATTAACTGCCATAGATGAAAAGAAGGTCATCGAGCACAGATGATAGCTACAGAGGAGGCTGCTTACATGTTAGGTGGTAGTGCTGCTGATGAAGATGTCACTAACTATGATGACTATGATCTCGTCTATGATGACAACTGAGATGAGTAAAGTTGGTGACTTTATGCTTAACAAGGGGTAATGTTACAATTGTATGTACCCCTATTCAATTCTGTTTCTTGATTGGTTTAGCATATGCGTATGCTAAACCCCTGACTCATGACTCATACATCTCAACATGTCTGTATTACATAATGCCTTCCTTATTGGGATACACAGTTACATTCCCACAGTCACATGGTCTGTGCACACATATAAGCACAGTGTATTACATTTGTATTCCCCACTTCAATCTTACTGGGTTTTACCTGGAATATCCTTTGCTAAGGACCTCCAATCCTTAGTTATCTGAATCGTCTCTAAGTCTAAGCACTCCTTAGTCTTAGTCTTATACTCAGAACCCTTGATTGTCTAAAGAACGCATTCCTTAGTCAATCACCTTGTTCTCTTGTGAACATCATAGAACTTCCCAGCAACCAACAAGTGTCTTCTCACTATTGTTGGTGATGCCACCCCAGTTCATAACACTGCCCCTATTTATTCCAGCAGAAGCTACATGTGGACCCTATTATTTTTGATAATATCCTCGATCAAATTTCTGATTGCCATATCTTTCACAACCAATCCAACAATTCCCAGCTCCCTATCTCCATTCAGCTTGCTATCTTCCTCAATCGTGCTGGCCACTATGGAAATGCAA